>JSYV01000991.1:0-38038 GCA_000787455.1 Evansstolkia leycettana | reverse complement strand
AGCTTCGTGCAGAAAACCAGCGTCAAAAACGGAAGCGAAAAGCATCTAGATACTTTTATTCAAGCAGGTGGAAGCTTGACAGGTGCTGAAGGGCAGCAAAAAGCTCAAGAGCGTGAGGAGGAATTGCAGGAATCATCTCGACCACCACGAAGGCCAGCAAGGTGCAGCAATTGCAATCAAACAGGCCATAATCAACTTAAATGTCCTAGTAAATAATGCCTTTTCTTTTATATAGGAAAATATATGGATTTTGTTGCAATAACCTTCAAGATTTACGGTCGCGTTGGGCTGCATTTTTTTGGCTGAGGACTGACCAGCCCGGTGGTCTGACCAGCTCGGTGGTGGATTACGTTACGGAGTACTCTCTAACTAGTTATGCTATGTCGATCATCTCACTCGCGCCACAATGATGCTCAGAATCCTGCTACTCCGTATCGAGGATTTTGATCCTACTGACGGTCTTCAACAGAAAGCTCGCGATCGCAACGAAATGACTAGACAATGCCACAATGGGCTTAGGCAGATAAGGGTTTGCTGATCTCTTGATACACCATCCATCTATTACCATGGTGACTGGCCAGTCTGATCAGCGGAGAAGGGCGTAGATCTCCCCTTCAGACTTCGAGCTGAAACACTGGCGTTGTGCGATATCGAGAGTCGAATACGGAAAGACAGATTGTTTTGTCTTTGTCTGACTATTCGTCCAAATCACTTCTTGGGTGAGGGAGTATCACGGGTATAAATATCCAGCATATAGTTCGTGTATTATGGACCAGGAAGAGCAGGGTTCGCAGCAACAACAAACAACAACGTGTGAACCACGTTGTTCAGATGCATGGGAATCAGGAATTATTGTCCACTGACTTCGGAGTAGCTACTCCGTAGTAAATTTTACTACTCCGTACTTCATTGGGAATATTCCGAGGTGATCAGCGCCTGGGAGATCTTCCGTTTCATGTGCCTTTTCAGGATTTACACTTTGACGGTTATTCACGCTTTTCATTTCCGTAGCGTCGCACGCTGATGCCGAGCAAGTCTAAGTTGATTGACGGGAGCGAAAGACTCTCATTTGATGCCAATAACCTTCCATGATTCTTCTGTCTGGCCACTGTGTCCAGTAGTGTCGAATCTTGCTGCTTCGAATTTCGGTCTTTTGACCTCGATGGGTCAAGGCAAGTGGATGCGTCTCCGCCACACAGGCCTGCCAAAATGTCTGCTTTACGAGAAATGGGATCCCTTACCGAGCCACTCGCACAGTCTGAACGAGTTTGTGTAAGCTTACCAGCCTTTCTTGCAGACATACGGCCTAACTCTGTTCGACTAGTCCGCAAAGTGAATAGCTATATTTGCTGTTCCTGGCAAGGGTGCAAATAATGACCAAGAGCTCACCTCCCACTGGGCACTCTCGTCCCCATCATGCCCGCACTATCCCGATGAATGGCCTTATGACAGTGACATTTCAATCTAGAAACGGTAGAAGCATGAGTTCGATTCCAAGGCAGTCAGTCTGGGCGCAGTATCCATCGAGGCTTGACTCTTCTCATGCCCTTTCTTCTGGCGGATCCTGCGCTTGAGCAAGACTCGCTCCAGCTTTCCATATTTTTGTAAGTCCGTACGTCCAGTACATATACAATAATGATCTCCACACTTGGGACCGGCTCCATCCGTGGAGGCACCATTTTGCCTCTATTGCTTGCTTGACTCCCTTAAATGGGCGTTATCCCACTTTCTTGAGCAGGATAAATCATGAAATCTACTTCGATGTCCACTGTCTTGGTCATCCTATCAAGACCATGCGGTTAGGTTTTTCATGACATGACATGACACTACAATTGACAACAGACTTGAATCTCCACAGCGCTCCAAGATGAAACTCGAGGGACGGAGCGAATCTATCTTCGTTGTCACCGCCGTTTTCCTGGGCCTTTCTTTTATTGCCGTGGCCCTACGATGCTTTGTGCGGTTGAGGCTGGTCAAGGCTTTCGGCTGGGATGATGGCCTGATGGTGTTTGCCATGGTACATACAAGATATTCCAAACTCATGCATCATCTCACTCAGCAGTATCTGATTGGCAAGTAGGCGCTGAACATCTTGTTCGCAACATGCGGAATGGTTGGATCGGTTTATGGGATAGGTCGAAAATTTGCAGACTTTAAAAGTTTTGAAGATATCCAAAAAGCGTTGTTCGTATGTTACTCCCTGTCGATTTGGCTCTTGCAAGGAATTCGGACACGACCGCTCACATCTCCTGGCTTCAGTGGTGGTGGCTCGGTCAATCAACTTATGTCTTCACCTGCGCGATCGCGAAGATTTCCATTGCGTTGGCTATGTTACGCCTCACAGTCCGACCATTGCATTCTGCGATTATGTGGATTATCATCGGCGTTACCACTGTTGTAGGACTCGTTTTCTGGTTCATGTTGACATTGCAATGCCGTCCAGTCTCATTGTTCTGGACAAGAACCGGGAATGGTAGCTGCTTGAAGACCGACTACCTTATCGACATCGCCTATGTCTATAGTGTGACCGCCTGCATATGCGATTTCACCCTGGGAGTGTTTCCCATATTCCTCGTCAAGGACCTGAATATGGGCCGGCGGACGAAGGCTGCTTTGGCTGGTATTCTGGGCATGGGATGCGTGTATGGTGACACTTATACCCGTCTTATTCCTCTGATACTGATCCCTCGACCAGTGCGAGCGCCGCAGTCGTCATCCGAATTCCGTACCTCCACAATTACAAGGACCCTGATTTCCTTTGTGAGTGAACTCTGAGATGAATAAGAACTCTCCATACCTTGCGAGTATTTACTAACAATCCTTTCTCCCTTTAGACGCCACGAGCGATATCTCCATCTGGTCCAACATCGAAGCCGGTCTCGGGATCACAGCTGGAAGCTTGATTACTCTCCGTCCTCTATTCCGCTGGTTCCGCGATGGCAGTTATGTGGCATCGCGAAACGCCAGAAAAACTGGCAGTGTCCCCCTATCCAGCATGAATGGAACCTCATCCCTTCAGTTCAAAGCAGACCCACAACCGTCGACTAAATACTGGCGACCGGATATCGAATCTGATGACTCGCGCACGCTTGTCACAACAGTTCACACTTCAGCTCATGGAGGAAGGAGTGGTAGCCAGGAAACCTTGAATCCTAATCGGAATCACATATACCAGGGCGGTGTCAATGTGCAAAGGACATTCTTTGTATCTGGTGGCGACTAATCAGTTAAGCCAACTAGATGTTTACTATTTTACTATGTACTTATTCAGCAATAAAAAAAGAAGAGCAAAGGTTTTGATTAAGTTCTTCCGTCAGAATACTAGTAGTATCATTTAACCACCCATAGCATCGACGGAGCAAAGTTCATTTATCAATTTCCATCTGTAGGTTGAGGACCTTACCTTAGAGTCATGTGCAAAGTGTGATGTGCAAAGTGTGGCTGGTGTTCTGCTGTGTGGCTCAGTGGCGCACGCGAACCAATGGGGCATCCCTGGGAGGAATTTCTATCGTCGAGGTGGCTTCTTCGATATTTATCCCTTTTCATTGCTTTTAACCTCGTTTCACCAGTGCCCTTTTTCTTGTTACAGGGAAATTTGTTTGGTTCGTTCTCTTATGAGTGACTAGATTTGTTTCTTTCGTATCGTCTGACCTTGGGTTGCGGGTCATTCGAGTGTCATCATGTCAGTCTCACATGTCCCTATCAGATCCCATGCCACGACGTATTCTAACTCAGCGGCGTACAGGGCGAGACTTGTCGATGATCCCCAGATCCAATACGCATCGCTTCATAATCCTTTGCCCACCCAGTTGCACACTTACGTTTGGCCGTTCATCATCATTTGGCCCGTGTTCTTTGCCTTCTATCTCTCCCCCGAGCGGTACGACAAATATATCCAAGGTCAAGAATGGACATTCGTTTGGACGGGAACCATCATCACGGCTCAATCGCTCCTTTGGCTGATGACAAAATGGAGTATCAACATCAATACGCTCTTTACGACCACCAAGGAGAGATCAGTTGACTCGGCCAAGCTCATCAAAGTCATTCCGATCACCAACGCTGGCTCTGCGGAAATTTGCTCATTGAAGCATGACAATACGGGTGGAAAGAAGACTATTTCGTTCTTGTTCCAGAAGCGTCGCTTCCTCTACTATCCAGAACGCCAGTGCTTCGGTCCTTTGTCTTACGTGCTCGATGAAGAACCTAGACCAGCTATCAAGTATTTCCAGCAGAGCCATGGGCTGACCACTCAGGCGGAGATTGATCGCATTCGTCACCACTATGGCGACAACAAGTTTGATATTCCGGTCCCCACGTTCATTGAGCTTTTCAAGGAACATGCGGTGGCGCCTTTCTTCGTCTTCCAGGTATTCTGTGTCGGCTTGTGGATGTTGGATGAATACTGGTATTATTCGCTCTTCACTCTTTTCATGCTCGTCGCGTTCGAGAGCACGGTGGTGTGGCAGCGCCAGAGGACCCTGAACGAGTTTCGAGGCATGAACATCAAACCCTACGACGTCTGGGTGTACCGCGAGCGGAAATGGCAGGAAATCACCAGCGACAAACTTCTCCCCGGCGACCTTATGTCCGTCAACCGGACCAAGGAAGACAGTGGTGTTGCTTGCGACATTCTTTTGATTGAAGGTAGCGCAATCGTTAACGAGGCCATGCTTTCCGGAGAGAGCACGCCCCTCCTTAAGGACTCGATCCAGCTCCGACCCGGCGATGACTTGATTGATCCGGATGGTTTGGACAAGAACGCATTTGTACATGGCGGAACCAAGGTCTTGCAGATCACGCACCCCAATCCTTATGGAGAAACTGCGGAGAATCCCCAGCATGTTGGCTCTGGTGTTCCTGCGCCCCCAGATAACGGCGCGTTGGGTGTTGTTGTGAAGACTGGATTCGAGACTAGCCAGGGTAGCCTTGTCCGCACCATGATTTATTCCACCGAACGAGTATCCGCCAACAACGTCGAGGCCTTGCTTTTCATCCTGTTCCTCCTTATGTTTGCCCTGGCTGCTGCATGGTATGTGTGGCAGGAAGGCGTGTCGAAGGATCGCAAGAGGTCAAAGTTGCTCCTCGACTGCGTACTTATCATCACTAGCGTTGTTCCTCCTGAACTTCCCATGGAACTCAGTCTCGCTGTCAACACCAGTCTTGCTGCTCTGAGCAAATTTGCCATCTTCTGTACCGAGCCTTTCCGGATTCCGTTTGCTGGACGCGTTGATGTTGCCTGCTTCGATAAGACCGGTACTTTGACCGGCGAGGATCTTGTTGTTGACGGTATTGCCGGACTCACGTTGGGCCGCGAGGGTGCGAAGGTCGAGGCAGATGGCGCCCACACGGAACTGGCCAAGGCTAGTGACATTGAACCCGACACGACCCTTGTCCTTGCTAGTGCCCACGCCCTCGTCAAACTCGATGAAGGAGAGGTTGTTGGTGACCCTATGGAGAAAGCTACACTGCAGTGGCTTGGTTGGACCTTGGGTAAGAATGACACACTCACTTGCAAAGGGGCTTCAACCGCTAGTGCATCCCATCAGTTGGAGTCGGTTCAAATCCGGAGAAGATTCCAGTTTTCTTCTGCCTTGAAACGTCAAAGCACTATTGCGACGGTTGTCAGCAACGATCGGAAGACATCGAAGAAGACGAAAGCGACCTTCGTGGGTGTCAAGGGTGCCCCAGAGACCATCAGAACCATGCTTGTCACCACTCCTCCTCATTACGAAGAGACTTTCAAGTACTTCACCCGCAACGGAGCCCGAGTACTCGCCCTCGCCTATAAGTATCTCTCTTCCGAGTCTGAGCTGTCTCAGGGCCGTATTAACAACTACACTCGTGAGGAAATTGAGTCGGGGCTGACTTTCGCTGGTTTCCTTGTCTTGCAATGCCCACTTAAGGAAGATGCTATTAAGGCTATCCGTATGCTTAATGAGAGCAGTCACCGTGTGGTTATGATTACTGGTGACAACCCCTTGACTGCGGTCCATGTTGCACGCCAAGTTGAGATTGTGGACCGGGATGTTCTCATCCTTGATGCTCCAGAGAATGACACTTCCGGAACCAAACTGGTTTGGCGAAGCATTGATGACAAGTTCAACCGGGAAGTCGATCCTGCTCAGCCTTTAGACCCCGAGATTCTGAAGAACAAAGATATATGTATCACTGGATATGCGTTGGCCAAGTTCAAGGGTCAGAAGGCTCTTCCGGATCTTCTGCGCCATACCTGGGTCTACGCGCGTGTGTCTCCCAAGCAAAAGGAAGAAATTCTCCTCGGACTGAAGGATGCTGGTTACACTACTTTGATGTGCGGTGATGGTACTAATGACGTGGGAGCCTTGAAGCAAGCTCACGTCGGTGTTGCTCTTCTCAACGGCTCCCCCGAGGATTTGGCTAAGATCTCTGAGCACTATCGCGTCACGAAGATGAAGGAAATCTATGAGAAGCAGGTTGCCATGATGCAGCGCTTCAATCAGCCAGCACCACCAGTCCCTGTGCAGATCGCTCACCTCTACCCTCCTGGACCCAGCAACCCCCATTATCAAAAGGCAATGGAACGGGAAGCGCAACGCAAGGGTGCGGCTAACGCAGCCAACGCTGGAAAGGATGGAATCCCGACCATCGTATCTCCCGGTGCACAGGCACTGCAACAGTCCGTTACGAACCTAACGCCTCAGCAACAGCGTCAGCAGCAGGCTTCCAAGGCAGCTGCTGGTCTTGCTGATAGGCTCACGGCATCTATGATGGAGCAGGAACTTGACGACAACGAGCCTCCAACTATCAAGCTGGGAGATGCTTCGGTTGCGGCTCCTTTCACGAGCAAGCTTGCCAATGTCGTTGCCATTCCCAACATCCTTCGTCAAGGCCGTTGCACTCTCGTTGCTACAATCCAGATGTACAAGATCCTCGCTCTGAACTGTTTGATCAGCGCGTACAGTTTGAGTGTTATCTACTTGGACGGCATCAAGTTCGGTGATGGTCAGGTTACGATTAGCGGCATGCTAATGAGCGTCTGCTTCCTTTCGATCTCGCGAGCTAAGGTATGTTGCTCTGTGATGATCCAATGATACCATTCAAATCATGAGACTAACCCTTGTTACAGTCTGTGGAAGGCCTTTCGAAGGAGCGTCCTCAGCCCAACATCTTCAATGCGTATATCATCGGCTCGGTCCTGGGCCAGTTCGCCATTCATATCGTCACCTTGATTTATCTTTCGAACTATGTCTACACGATCGAGCCGTACGTTTCCTTTCCTTGGTAATCTACAGTTCCTGTTTTCTGACTAACTAATAATGCACAGACGCAAAGAGGACATCGACCTCGAGGGCGAATTCGAACCATCCCTCCTCAACAGCGCCATCTACCTGCTGCAACTCATCCAACAGATCTCGACATTCTCCATCAACTACCAAGGCCGCCCATTTAGAGAGTCCATCCGTGAGAACAAGGCCATGTACTGGGGTCTTGTCGCCGCATCGGGCGTCGCTTTCTCCTGCGCTACCGAGTTCATTCCCGAGCTCAACGAGAAACTGCGCCTTGTGCCATTCAGCAACGAGTTCAAGGTCACTCTTACTGTGCTGATGATCGTTGATTACGCGGGCTGCTGGCTTATTGAGAACGTTCTCAAGCGACTCTTCAGCGATTTCCGACCCAAGGATATCGCGGTGCGTCGGCCGGATCAGCTGCAGCGCGAGATGGAGCGGAAGAAGAAGGAGCAGATTGAAGCTGAAGCGCAGAAGGAGGTACAGAGGAAGGTTTAGATCGGTTTTTGTTCAGTTGGATCGGATCATCTTATGTTAGACACATACATGTACACATTCTCGAGTTATAATGAGGAGGCAAAGTGTATGGGAAAGATACATATAAAGTGGCCATAAATAGAGGAAGGACTTGTGACATTGCTCAGATTGTGTATGATTACGAATATATTTGTACGGATAATCGTTTGATCACAGCCATGTACGTTTTAGACTTCTATATTCCAGTCTCTGGACATAGAAGGGTGCTACTAGATGTTACGAGGGCTCGCAGTGCAATCCTCAGGGTGCAATATTCAAGATTCCTCAGCTTTCAGGCAAACACCCGCCTCTCATCCGTGAATTCGATAGAGAACGCGAGATCCTCATGGAAAATTTCATCACTGCTCTTTCCACCGCCATGTTCTTTGGTGTTCTGCGATAGAATCAAAACTCGAAAGGCAAAAACCCAGTGATGCAAGGCAAGGATCTGGAAATCGCCATTTCCTTCTATCTTTCTTTCTTCGCCAGCTCAGGCAAAAAAAGAAAAGTCTGTAGGATAAGGGCCCATTTCTGTAGTGAATAACATCCCTTCGGAGATTGATACCACCTTCCCACTGACCTCACACGATTCCACAACTGACGAGGGTGGTGGTGGCTACATTGAGTGGTCGAACCGTTGTACCTACGACTTCGCCCTAACTTGTACACCTGGGCTTCAGACCAAGCATCGAGCAGTGGTCGGAATAAGGTTGCTCTTACTTCCATGGCAACACGGCGCAACATCTCACAGAAGAGTACAGAAATAAATTGCGAGACCGAATGATAATCTCATTCATGGATGCTGCTCCTGGGGTTCTATTCCAGCCAGTCGTTGCCCCCGTCGCCGCTGAAACAGATATCCGCCATTTGTGATGTCAGCAGGAGATCATACGTAAAAATAACAACCCCGTGGACGCCACGAGGGAGAAATATAAAGATGGTACCAGGTTCAAGGTGAAGTTTAGTTCTTCTCTTGTGTTTGATCAGATTCAGTTTGAGAAAAGAAATTGGATCATTGAACAGCATTTGATCGCTTTCGTCGAGAAGGTCTCCCTTTGCATATCAAAAAAGCTTTTTGAAAGAAATAAAATTTTTCAACAAAATCAACAATGACTGACTACCGCGACGACACCGGTACCACCGGCACCACAGGCTATGACACCACAGGCTATGGCACCACAGGCTATGGCACCACAGGATACGGCACGACCGGGTACGGCACCACTGGCTATGGCTATGGAACCACCGCCGACACCACAGGTACCACCTACGGCACCACCGCCGACACCACAGGTACCACATACGGCACCGCCTATGATACGGGATACGGGTCGACCGCGTACGATCCCACCACTGGCGCGTATGACCAGCATCTAGACTACCGCACCGACGGCGCGAACAGACATCATCGCGAAAGGGTCGATACGGACGGCACATACCGACACCGCGATGTCGATAGACGGGATGATGGCACGCGGCGTGTCCATAGGGAGTACAGTAACCCTAACACGGGGACTAGCTACCACCGCGATTATGAGCGGTAGATGGGAGGATGAAGTGAGATGGATGTTAATCCAGGTTCTTGTATGATGATACGAGGTTATGATTTGATGATGGAGGGGGGGAAAAAGGCAACATTGGCTGAGGAAAAGAGGAAATAAAAAGGAGGGTGAAAGCTTTCGACCAAAAAGAAAAAAAAAGGTGAAAAGAGATATCATATAAAAATTGTCTTTGCGTCGATTTGTTATTTAGCGGGTGTGTATATAAGAGAGAAAACCAACAATGCCATCATTGTTTATCAATGTCTTGGAACAAGTGATCAGTAGAAGGCAAAGAAATGATGATCTGCTTTTGCGTATTTGAAGTTCACAAAAACAGGTACTTGAAAGGCAAAGTGTTGTGCAATAATGGGAAAACACTGCCAAAAGTCAATATAGGCATCAAACACTCAGATGACTCGAATCTATACTTGCCAATTGGCTTAGGCTACCATATCATTCACATAAGCCATTTTGCCTCTGATTGCGAGATAGCACATGGCACACCTGTAGTCAACTAGATCAGTTCTTGTCCATCAGATGCGAGACTTCGTTCTGGTAATCTGTTGTTGGTATAGTTAGCGCCTTTGCCGTGTATAAAGAATGAATGACGTCTCTCTATCCTGTGGCCTCTGAAGGACAGAGAAAAGATTACATGACAGCAGACAGATAGATCTGATATAGCATGGTGTTTGTACTCCGTAACTGCGAGTGGATGGTTTGTCGATCGTTGGCCTCGGCATGTTGGCCTCAGGCAGACAGGCTCTGTTCGGTCCGGCGCCAAGGCATCAATCCGGGAGCGGGAATCGCCATCATATCAGCCCGCATCCAAACGGCGCTCCACACTGGGCGATACAGCTTCCGCTGCTGCCTTCTACCCCTCTTCCGCTTCTTGCGGATTACTTCTCATGCTGCCATAATCATGTCCCGGAGGACGCTGGGTGGAGGTCGTGTCCTGGGCAGTGCAAAGACGCTCTCGCCAGCGGCGTCAACCCTGTCTCCGCAGGCAAAGCCAAGGGTGCTATCGCCTTCCGCCAGCAGCCTCTCTCTCAGCTCGCAGGCCTCCGCCTCTCAGTTTTCATCGGAAACCCAGGACCTCACATCGCGCATCTCACTTGAAAATGGAGAGACTTCTATCTCCGCAGCCCCGGCGGCTGCCGGTGCTCAGCTTGCCTGCCCGATTTGCAATGAGGAAATGGTACGTCGCCAGCTGCGGGACTTCTCCCAGATATAGTTGGTCTTGGCGATTGTTTGCTGACTGGAGATCAGGTAACATTATTACAACTGAATAGGTGATTCTCCGGCCCTATTCCTCACCTCTAACCTCTTCACCCCCTGGCAGTGAACTGACGCTCGTTTCGCAGACATCTCGATGACGTACATCAAAACCTCGAAGATGATAGACAAGATGAAGTCAAGGACTGGTTCAAGACTCAAATGGAGAAGGCGAAAAAGTTTCAGCCTCTCGCGGTATTAAATCAGAAGTTGAAGGGGCTGGATGTGTTCGAATCAAACGAGAACACGCAACCTTTCGCAGCATCCAGTCGACCTTCCGGCCCTGCGGCGACTACCACAGAGCACCACCCCAGACCGCCGGATCCCGACGAGGTCGTGACGAGAGAGCATTGGCAACCGCGTGGCATGTATGATGTCTGTCTGGAACCGTCGTGTGGGAAACGGCTGAATGCCACGAACGGGTGTGTGAATTGTCGGAAATGCGGAAAGCTATTCTGCGAGGAGCACACCATGTACCAAATGAAGCTATCCAGGTCAGCCCAGCATGAACCGGTGAGAGGCTTATGGTGCCGAGTCTGTGAGACTTGTTACAAGTCAAGGGAGGGATACAATGACCACAATGGTAGGATTCTCTGGAGATCCGCGGCTGGCTTACATGCCAAGATACTGACTGGTTCTTGCTAGGTTTGGTGAGGGATCAAACTGATGCCTTTAAAGCGATGCGAAAACAGACAGTCGATAGAGCTTTTCTAGAGATGTCGCGATTGGAGAAGAGATTAACGCGCCTCACTCAGCTCCTGGCTAGTCTGCCCTCAGAACAGATCCAATCACGCTGGTCTTTATCGTGGCATAATGACCAACGGAAGGCTCTTGAACAAACCATCGTTAGCTGGCAAGATGATGCGAGCGTCGCCAGATGCCCATTCTGTCAGCAGGACTTTACCAGCTATTCTTTTCGCCGACACCACTGCAGAACTTGCGGGCGAGTTGTGTGTGGTGACCCAGCGACAGGGTGTTCTAGCGAGGTGCCCTTGAGCATCTCTCCCTGTAAGTATTTCGGCCATGAATCACAGACATGCTGCTGATCCTCTGCCAGTGCCCAAGGTGTCTGGCGAGAAGACGGTCAGCACTGGGAAAATCAACATCGACGTTAGGCTTTGCAAGGAATGCAAGGCCACCCTGTTCGATCGGCGAGATTTTGAGGCAGATCTTAGGCGGAAACCGCCGGATCTGCGAGCCTATGAGAATTTGGTCCAGTTTGAAAGGGGCATTCGACTGCTACTTCCCAAATTCCAAAAGCTGTTAACAGCTTTGCAGTACGTCTGTCCAAAGTTTTACGGGTGATTAGCCGGGATGATCTGACCGTCTGGTTTACTATAGAGATCCCAAGCGGCCTCCTTCAGCCGCTCAGATAGCGGAAGCCTCAAAAGTCCGCAAACGTCTCATTGACTCTTTTGCGCAGTACGATGTCGCCGCCAGACGCATTCGAGACCTACCAACAGAGTCTCCGACGCAGCAACAACTCCAGAAAGCCATCTATCAGCAAGCCAGCAACTTCCTCCACCTTCACATGCTTCCCTTGAAATCTTTACCCAAAATTCTCAAACACGCTGCCCCTACCGAAAGGGTTTCAAGCAGCACAAGAACTCCTACTCCGCTTTCTAGCAGCAGTCCAGCCCCAGATGCGCATAGGGGCCGACCACATGAGTCTGCCCTCGCATCGATAAAATATAACCGTGTTGCTACAAGTGGCAGCAACACCAGCCTTGCAAGCGACAACAGCAGCGCCGTTTCCGCAATGGAGGCAGAAGAGAAGTCTCTCCGTGAGCGACTGATCGTGCTGGAAGAACAGAAGTTCTTCGTCTCTGAAATGATTGCGGACGCGAACCGACGGCGGAAATTTGATGAAGTCAGCAGCCTCGCGATGAACATCGAGGATCTCAGCCGCGAGATTGATCGGATCAATGGCATGCTGAACGAGTTGGACTTTGAGGGACTTTACACTGCTGGTGGTCAGGCGGCCAAGACCTGATTGATTGAATCATCGCCGCTGTTCAATCACGATGTGTCAACATTTTTTCTATGGACCTATCCTGTATAATTGGCTGTCTTGTTCATACTCCCGGGCTGCCATTGAATACTCAATCTTGGGGCGTTGCTTTTTACCTCTTGCATCATATCTATATAGCTCAATTGGCGTCGGAGATCTCGTGCTGTATCTCGCACTATACTTCTATTGCTGGTTCCCGCTTCTTCTTTCTTGCTTTACGATTATCTACGACATGGCATTCGGGCTTTTCCAGTCATATCTGCATAGCATCAGGCGTTCTTGTGCAATACATTCTTTTTGTGATAATAGCAATTACTGCTGGATCTGATGACTACTCCTATTTCGAATGTGATCCCCTTCCTTCGAGACATGATGATTCTTGTATGGTAGCTCCCACGGAGTAGGGTAGATACGACCAGGAGATCTGCCATGATTCAGATTATCTTGCAGGCGAGGATGCAATCTTTGACAAGAAAGTGGGTATGTTAAAAAAGGGGGGACGGACGGGACTCTGCAGTTCTCCGAGTAGAAACGAGCAAAAAAGCCGAACGCGGGGGTCGAACCCGCAGCCTTGAGATTAAGAGTCTCACGCTCTACCGATTGAGCTAGCCCGGCTTGTGATTATGGGAATGAAGATTGCCAATTATTCTATATAAATCAGAGCAATTACTAGCATATTTCCATTCTCGAGTAATGTCACCCAGGACTGGTGGAGGAAGAACTTACAACACCTTCAAGATACCCGAGTACTGTATTTACTCTCTTGCAGATTTACTCTCACTCTAAAGCAATGAGATTCGTGATCTTTGTATGGAACTGGGAGGAATGGATGTCATGCACTCTACACAGTGAACAACCACTGACGATGGAATGTCTGATGCTGGTCATGTTAGTTAAGTCTTGAAGCCCTTAGAGTCAATTGCTTCCTTCCTTGTCAGCGTATAAAAATGCATCGGTTCGTAGGCTGGGGATTCATGAGATATTCGGCGTGGCTATCCCACACGCAGGTCATCGCTGTGAGTGTCGCTGTCGCTGTCTATATCTTGAATCTGAATCTCTCCGTTGGTTCCTGAATGAAAATGAAGATGCCGCCAGGTATTCGCGACGGACTGCATCAGTAGTCTTGCAAGTCTCATGGCTGAGGAAGTTGGTGGGACTCGTCCATTCTAAGGATACCTTGATATGACATGGATGGGAAAACTGATCCTGTGTGTTTCTACAAGTTTACAAACCAATTGTCCACCTGCACCGAAGCCGGGCTAGCTCAATCGGTAGAGCGTGAGACTCTTAATCTCAAGGCTGCGGGTTCGACCCCCGCGTTCGGCTTTCCTTCTTTTTTGCCCGTTTGTAACAGTGTCCAATCTCTCAGTCCGATCTTCCAGCCTGGTCCCATGTCTTACTGTGTGTTTTTGTTCGCCTTTGTAGGTCAGGACCGGGATAGCCGGATCTGATCCGTTGCCAGATGCATTTAAGACTGAGGGACTGCCAAACATCAGTCAAATCAAAGCAGCAGCAGAGGGGGGGGTAAAGAAAAAAAATCAAGCCTCCATTCCATACTTCTGCTTCTTAACCAAGTCAACCATCGCCAACGCAACCCTCCGATACCCCACTATCAAGTCATCATCCATCTTTCCTGGCGCAAGATTCAGCAACTTCGAATGCTGACCAAACGCCTCCGAACACTGCCAAGCATGATCAGCCCCGTCCTTAATCTCCAAGGAGATCACGGCACCGTCGCGCTTAGCGTTCTCGACAAAATCCTCAATATCGTAGAGAAAGACCAGTTCTTCCGAACCGGCAGAAACCCAAGTCGTCGCAGGTAAGATGTCCTTCCATGAGCCGCGGGTCTCGGAGTATGTCGAGGCGAAATTAGCGTACAGCGCTTGAATATCCCAGGACGATCCCTTGAGGACCATGGCGCAGTCCCTGTCCAGGGTGATCTTGAAGAGTCGGTCTTCCCAGTGCAAAGCGAGGGTTTTCGGATGCGATGTATACAGATTCACCCAGGGCCTGAGGAGGAAGGCAGCGGCTGGTTTCTTTGCGAGGCCGTCTGTCCCCTCCTCAGCTGATCTCTCCGAGCTAGATCGCTGATGCAGCGCCGTCAGTAACGCCAACACAAGATGCCCACCCGCTGTTCACCGATCACAAAGATCTTAGAAGGGTCGACACCCAGTTCCCGGACAAGCCAGTCATACGCAGCCACTGCTTCCTCGATCTGCGTCGGAAAAGCCGCTCTCGGAGCCAAAGTGTAATCGAGGGCGAAGATCGCAGTCGAGATTCATGCTGCGCCAGGACCTCCGCCACGAGGAGATGTTCGGGCACGCCGGCAGACGGATGGCCCGTCACGTAGCCGCCGCCGTGGATCTGGAGGAGAACGACGTCTGCTTCGCGTGGTTCGAGAGCTTTTGGCGATAGGCCCCGGCAGATCCAGAACCCGGCGAATTTCTGGGTGCGGACAGGCTGGTAGATCTGGGATTTCAAATGAGAGTAGCGCGGGGAATTGAAGAGCTTAGTGCCGTCCCGGTCTGTTAATTGCTGGAAGAATGAGATGGGGGTGTTGTTGCCTATACTGTTCGTCAGAGAGGTGGTCGTTTGTCAGTTTGTGTTATTGCTTCTCCATTAGGTATTCGTGAATTGGTTATGTCTGTGACCTTCTTCGCAGAATCAGGAAGAAGGCTACTGCTCCCACTCACCAAGTCATGACATGTCGGAAGAGATGCTCCCGCAATGGTGGAGGCTTGTATGTACTGAACGGCGACCAGTGTCGCACAAGAGTAGTGAAGATGGTCCATGGAACTCGCAAGAGAAACGTAGTACCGATCTGGAGAATATCTCCAATGGTCAGTTTCGGCACTGGATTGGGTTCGGAGTTGTCAACCATGGACGAACGTCGGAAACCAAGAAAGGTTGTCATTAGTTGCAAAGGAAGGGCGATTCGAGTCACGAGGATTTGATGATCTTGCGAGGTTTCTTCGGATGATTATTGAAGAACACAATATCTGTCATTACGGAGTATTAGTAGGAAGACCGAAATCAAGTCCATCAGAAAAGCTTCGGAATGAGGAGATGGTCGAGACTAATTAGCGGGGAACGCGTCACCACCAGTGACTATGGCAGTGTCTAGACCAGCCACGACAATATCCGATTGGGCCAGACAGCGAGGGCTGTCTCAGATGTATTTTCCCAATTGATAACGGTTTCAGATGCCTCATATGTACATGATGCTATTTGTAGCTGGCCAGCAAGCAGTAGAACACGCACGTCTCTACCAAGAAATGAGCAAATGGGAAAACGATTCGCAAAAGAACCAGGCCCAAATAATCAGTGATCCCGAAGAAGTTCCATCACTGAGATTCGAGTATATCCATGAGCTTGCCCATGTCGAACAACGGCGCCGCGAAACATCAACGGGACTCCTCGATAAGCATTTACTTCGTCTCATTGGTATCGGCCTCGTTCCATTCAGGGTTCGCAGAGCTTCCTACACCCTTGCCCTGACTCAAGGCCTTGACCATCCCTGACAGCTCCCGGATTTGCTCCTTCAATTGCAGAACCTCCAAGGTGCATTTGTCGGTTTCGATGTTCGGCTTGACTTGTGCAATCATCTCCTTCCAAGTATCATCAACCTCAAAATTCAGTTCATCTGCAATCTGCTTCCACTTCTGCACGTCATCATCGTCTGCTTCTCCGCGACGGCGCCTCTGGCATATACTACGGGCTTTACGGGCCTCGACCCATGCGATGATAAGAAGAAGAGGGGAATAGATGACGCCCATGACGAAGTCGTTGAGTTTCGCGTAGTATTCATGCGGTAGCCACCATTCAAGCGGGGCGATGAGAAAGATGATTTCGATCAGATTGAACGCTAGATGAACAGATATGATCAACCAGCAGCCTTCAGGCCCATAGATCGAGATGTGACTCACGTGGTATGAAGACGTTCTCGTCTGGGGCTCGGACGAATTGCATCGTCTTTTGCGCGAAAAGAGCCATATACTCGTCGGTGGCGTTATTAGAGATATCCTGATATGCACTGTTGTAGAGTGCGATGAGGATGTTCAACAAAACTATCCCGAGCCATCAGTATGCGCAAACATGTCCATGCCCTGAAGCAGCGGAACCATACCGATCATGACAATGAAGGTGAACAGGTAATAGAGGATAATGCCGAATGGGAAGGCAAAATCCTGGAACGTCTTGAATTCGGGACTCTGCATGATGGTATTGGCCATTCCTTGGATGATGGACCTCGTGACAGGCACATCAGCATCCACCTGAGCCATTCCAATGAATGCCTGGAAGAAACCCACGAACACGACGAAGAGAAGGGCAAAGAAGATTATGCTCTCCTTCATCATAACCCTCAGCACCACGAACATCGCGCCGAAGAATCGGAACGAGTCTAAATAAAGCATCATGCGCATCCAGAACATCGGTCCTGCAAACGCTAGGAAGTTATAGCTCAACTCGTTGAACATGCGTCTCTTCTCATCGTGCGTGGATGGAGAGTGACTCAACGCGGCTATACGAAGGAAGAAAGACGTTGCAAGGATTGCGTAGAGAGTCGAGTTAAAGGCATTCCAGAATCCAAGGCAGTCTCTCCCGACTTTCCAGACTTTGCTTACCTCGTCGCAGATAAAAGCGAGCGTAAAGGTGTAGAGAATGCACTCGACAAAGTCCAAGTCTCCACCGGGATTGACGGTATTTATGACGGTGGTATATAGCGCCAGGTACACCAGTGAAATAATGATCTGGAATGCATTCTGATAGATCGGACTTCTCATTCGATCGGGGTTGAAATGGGTCCAGTAACTGGTATCAGCCTTGTGTTGGTATTCCACAAAGCAAGAGGGATTCCCGTCTTGCTGGCAGTACCAGCCGCGCCAGAGATACTTGATACATTTTTGATACCCGGATGAGCCGATCACCCTCAAAGCGTGGAGGTCTACAGCTCGCTCAATCACGTTGACGGGAGGTGTTTCCTCCCCGTCCTGGTATATCGAGTAACGCTTTAAAAGAGCTTCTTTGAACAAGTAGTCTTGGTCTTTTTCGGTTTCAATTCTGCAGGAGATTAGTCAGATTTATCGTCTTTCGATCTGCGATTGGAACAATGGGTTAAATACATGCGCTTCGCGAGGACTTCGCACGCGAGAACCCGGCACTCGTGGAGCCTAGAATCCCAGAGCTCCTCAATCGTCTGGAGTTTGAACCATCGCAAACATACAAGTAAGCAGAACAAGACACAGGCTCGATATTCATCGCCTCCCGCTTCTTTGGTGACCTTGATCACTTCGTTGGATATGACGGGACTATTTCGGTCCGTGATCACGCTTTCATTGAGTTCACAGGGAATGATTTGCTCGATCTGGTATTTTATTTTGAGCGCAATCTTGGTTACCTCTCTTGATGGATGCGCTGGAGGGACTTGATCAGCCGCGTAAGAAGGCAGCACTGTCACAGTCAGCGTGGATTATTGCGGACAATCATTGGAGGGCACAGAATGTTTTGGCATGACGTACAACGGCGTGTCTCTTGAGCTAAACGATTCCGTGACCTGGCGACATCTCTGCTGAAGATATTCCTCCAGTGGCCCATGGCAAAAAGGCTTAAGGCGATTAGCCTGCGAAGAAATCGATTGTCAAAATCCAGGTAGGAGCTAGGTGAGAGAAGCGAAGGAGACTCCCAGGGTCAAAGTCCCTGGTCTTCGCTGCCAAGCTTTAAATTCGTCGAGGGAAGCTTCCCCCGCATTTCCCGTCCCTGAGAAATGATCCATCGATCTACATACTTTGCTTCTCCATCTCTTATGAAGCTCTATTCAACGTGTAAATACAGCTTGAGAACACTCGAGGTCCGTATGCTTCGCCAGCTAGCTGAAACAACCAGATCTTTGTCTCCACTCCCTTGGCACCATACTGTATTTCCAGAAAACGGACTGTGCTGCTGCGACACGTCCTTGGTAGCCCACTACAGGGAGATAAATCGTTTTACAGTACGAAGTCATAGCAATTGACTCATTCTCACGGTTACTTTTTACGTTCCCTCCTCGTAACATTCGACCTCTGCAGCTCGTCGAGCCCCAAGCTTGTGCAAAGAACGTTCCTACCACGCAGAGTGGATTCCACAGATTCACTTGGCCTGCGAACGTGAGAACTGGTATATGCCTTCATTCTGAAGACCTGGGAGTCTCACTGACACTGGACTCTAGATTGCCAAGAGAAAGTATGTACATAAGAACTAAGAGTAAGCTCTTCCTATGTTATGTCAGAGTCGAAGTTCCACGAGAGAACGAAGTAACATGCCTGGCAACTCAACTCATCACCATGTGATAAACGGTCACTGCAGATGAGTCGCTGGTTGGAAGGCAATTTTTGAAAATCATCTGAATGCGATCCGCTGCCGTCATCTTGGATACTACTTCCAACTGTCTCCAGTCTCTTCTGTGGACATGATATACCGTCTCCGATCTCGTGAATCGTGTCAAAATTCCAATTTTTCTATCTTTTTGGCCTTGACGCCCTTTTCATTTTGCTTTGACAGTAGGTTCGTGAATAAATTTCGATGTCCGCTTGGTCATGGGACTCGACAACCGCCGTAAAGTGCTGTGTGCGATTTACTCGGGAACACCCTCGTCACTCTCAGACTGGCTCTCGTCTCCGCTGACCTCCATGTTCTCGCGTTCACGCTTCTCCATAAGCTCCTGGAGCGCGGCATCATCGTGCTCGGTGACAGCCTTGGGTGCCATCTTAACAACGCAGCCACCGCCAGATTGCCTGATCTTCGTCTCGATCCGTTGAATGGCTTCCTCCAGCATTTGGATACCCATGTTCTTATCCAAGCATTGGCTGGTCAAGACGTACAGAGGCGGCGCCACCAGCTTGACCTTGATCTGGGTGTCGGCGGTATTGTTCGCTTCGGCGGTGCGAAGGGCCTCCTTAACTGCGTCGATACCATCATAACCGAAGCAAGTAACCTCAATATCCGCACGAACCTTCGTAGGGGCAGGGGTCAGCTTCTTGCTGATGTATTGCATCAACTCGTTCTTGACGGCCTGGCTGGGGAACTCGATCTCATTCCAGACATCGGGGTTACTAAACGGGGCGAAGTCAATAGAAAATTCCATGTTTTCCATACTAATCAAAGAGACTTACGTGATAGAGAGCTTGAAAGCATCATGAGCATGGCCATATTTCCGGTTCAATGGCCATCCAATCTGCTGGTATAATGTCTCGAGGGGAGTCTGAGTGGCTTCGGCGACGTGGCGCATGATAGAGTGAACTGCCTTGCTTTTGTTGTATCTCTCCTCGCACTTGACGACATCCTCGGGGGAGACTCGACGCTTGGAAAGATCAATGTATCCTATACATGTATGAGTCAGCGGCCCAAATGCGAATCCTCTCTTGCAGATGGCAGTCCTCCCACCTTTCTCCTTATCCACACGCAGGACAATAACAACCTCATTACGACCGATGCGAATGAGTTTCTGGATACTGCGGATACGTCTTCGCGAGAGCTCGGAAAGCAGAATCATTCCGTCAATGTTGTCATATTCGAGCAGCTTCACATAGGCGCCCATCTCGGCGATCTGTAGATTCGAAAGTTTGATTAGCAAAACCGTCCAAGGTGTGCGAAGAGGTTTCCCAATCCTACCTGCTTGACATTGACCATAACATAGCTGTCGACCTCCGGATACTTCTCCTCATAGAAGCGGCAGTTCGTTAACGACATCTTGGCGGGGTTGCGCCTATCTCAGGCGGAGGTTTCGAAGAGTTTTTGCGGGCGAAGATGAAGGGGAAGAGGGCGGGAACGGAGGCTGTCTCGCAGGAAGTCCTTTTGCGAACCTTCAAGAGAGTCGAGGACTGTTCGGAGAGCACTCGACAAGGTACCTAGCGGTAGGCCACTTTTCTGATGGGATAATTCAAATCGCGTTGTGGCGGCTCAAAACCCACTACGACTTTGTCTGGCACCCGCAGAGATTATTACGGTCGGGCGCATTCACCACCCGTGCAAGTCATGTGAGCATGTGTAGTGCCTGACCGCCTGAGGAATCCATCCCCGCGCTTTATCTCCACCAGTCCTCAAGAGTCATCGTCTCCCTTCGGGTTTGTTGGAGAAAACAATATGGTGGAAGGAGATAGTGATAAGCTGTAAATAATACCACGGCCTAATTCTGCTCCGATTCACTTGTTATGATTTATTACTACAATTGGAGTTCATGATTTCCGTCCCAGCTTCTCGTCTATCTACCGTGGAAGTTGTTATCTCGACTCCGTTCGCTGATTAGTGGCTGCGGAGTGAGTTGCATAATCCTTCAGACGATCGTCTAATCTCCCGCAGTGACGATTTCTGGCCTTCTTTTCCCTTTGAAAGTGCATATGGCCAATTGCTACTTCCTGCGACTTCGATTTCTGTCAAAGAATCTTTTGGCACCATCTTGTCGACAATGACGGAATCCGATCCTCTACTGCCGCATGAATCGGATTCTCGTCGCTCGCTTCGTGATCGCATCGTCGACATCTTTCGCTCTTCGTCGCCGCCTGCCTTGTCAATCGCTTCAGATCATGTTCCAACTGAACAGGCTGCGCGAAATATAAATGATGCGAGAGCCGATCCCTCACAGAACAATCTAGACTCGAGGACTCGGCTGCTACAATCAATCTATCGCGATCAACCTGCGTGTGGCTCGAGGCACTGCACCCATGGTACATTCTCTCCGCAGCCCGAGAATCATGAAAGAGGAGGATTCAATATCAGTTCTCTGCGGGGTGATGGGTACAATGGGCGGATTGGATCCTTCGGCGAGACTGCGAACCAGGACCACCATGCGGATGGCCATTCGGAGTCAATCCATGATTCGGAGAACATGTCTCAGATGAAGTCGTCGATGTCGGCTCCCCCGCTCAAGCATCGGAAGAGTTTGTATGTTTGGATGTCCCATTGCCTCCAACGCCTTTCCCGATGTCCGCCATACCATTCAATAGACACGCAGGACTAATGAATCGTTTTCAGATACCTTTCATACTACATCCCATTTTTCAATTGGATTAGACAATATCGTTGGTCGTTCTTCAGAGGAGACTTGGTAGCTGCGATAACTGTCGCCTCCATATATATCCCAATGGCACTTTCGCTGGCCTCTAATGTTGCTCATGCCCCTCCCATCAACGGACTCTACTCCTTTGTGATCCACCCTCTCGTCTATGCGGTCCTGGGAAGCAGCCCTCTCTTAGTCGTTGGACCAGAAGCTGCGGGGTCGCTGCTCGTCGGCACCATTGTCAAGACGAGCGTCAAACAAGGGCATTCGGGTGAATACGATGATGCGGCAAATGCCATCGTGGTGGGTGTAGCCACTGCCATGGCGGGAGCAATGATACTGGTGGCTGGGCTTACTCGGCTGGGCTTTCTGGACAATGTGCTGAGCCGACCGTTCTTGCGCGGCTTTATCACCGCCATCGGTTTTGTCATCTTCGTCGAGCAGCTCATACCTGAGTTGGGCCTCACTGAGCGAGCGAGAGAGGTGGGAGGTGTAACGCACGGAAGCACAGTGGAAAAGCTTGTGTTTATCGGTGAGAATCTCAAGTACAGTCATGGCCTCACTGCCGCGATTTCTTTTGGCAGCTTCGCCATCATCATGGTGTTCAGGTTGGTTTCCACCGTCTTGCGACAGGTTGTATTTCGCTGACCGTTTACCTTAGGATTCTGAAAAGATGGCTTGAGCCACGGTTTCCTCAGGTCGTCTACTCTCCGGACAGGTTCCTCGTAGTCGTCCTATCGGCTGTCTTGACGTGGAAGCTCGGTTGGGATGAGAAAGGTCTGGAGATTTTGGGCCCCATGAAAACGAATGCCAATGGAGTGTTGTCGTTCAAATGGCCGTTTAGTTTTGAGCACATGAAACATGTTCGCACTGCCATGAGCACATCTTTTATCATCGCTCTTCTCGGGTTCTTTGAGTCTTCCGTTGCTGCCAAGGGTCTGGGCGAAGGTGCGCGCGACAGCATCAAAGGCACGGCTGTCAGCGCCAACAGAGAAATGGTCGCGCTGGGCGTTGCAAACGTCCTTGGCGGCTGCTTTATGGCATTGCCTGCATTTGGTGGCTATGGAAGAAGCAAGCTGAATGCATCGACGGGAGCACGCTCTCCAATGAGCAGCATCATTTTGAGTCTGATGACCCTGTTCACAATCCTGGTACTTCTGCCGTATCTGCATTACCTCCCGGTTAGTCCTCTGCCATTGATTTGTCGGTCTCGATTTCCATAAGTGTGCTAACTGCTAACAATATTTAGAAAGCTGTCCTTTGCTCGATGATCTCGGTCGTTGCCATTACTCTCATCGAAGAATGCCCCAAAGATCTAGCATTCTTCATCCGCGTGCGTGGATGGACAGAACTGACACTGATGTTCCTGATTTTTGTGTCCACAATCTTCTACTCGCTAGAACTAGGAATCGCCTTGGGCATCGGTCTCTCGATTCTCATCCTCATCCGCCATTCCACACAGCCTCGGATCCAAATCCTAGGCAAAGTGTCCGGCACGCCAGACCGATTCGACAATGCCGAACTCCACCCAGAAAACGTGGAGCTAGTCGAGGGCGCTCTGATCGTCAAAATCCCCGAGCCCCTCACCTTCGCTAATACCGGTGATCTGAAGAATCGCTTGCGTCGGCTGGAGTTATATGGCTCTAATCGCACACATCCTTCGTTCCCGCGTATGCGCGCCCCGGAGCACAACAAGAACATCATCTTCGATGTACACGGTGTTACCAGTATCGATGGCTCGGGGACACAGGTCTTGTCGGAGATCGTGAAGGGTTATGTAGATCAAGGAGTCAGAGTTTTCTTCAGCCGCATTCCCAATAAGAGCGTCCTCCGCATGTTTGAAAAGAGTGGCATTGTGGAATACTGCGGCGGCATGAAGAACCTCGTTCCGAGTGTCGAGGAAGCGCTACGCCTGGCTGAGTCCGAAGATCGGACGGTGGAATTTTAAGGCATTGTCGACCCGGGGATAGTTCCATTTTGTGCATATGAATTGTACAGCTGACGGACAAAACCCGCTTCTTGTAAATGCGTTACGAATGATACTGAGATCATGAAGATTTATGGCAGCGTTGTGAATTGGCTAATGATCAAGCATTTTTTTGTCGTCTGCGATCAACTTGATCACGTTGTTCATAGATTTGATTTTTCAACTCAGCAAATTTGCTCTTGATTGCTCGGAAGACCTCTATCTCTGGTTGATTTTCGTACTGGGGGTTCTGGCCTTTAGACGTTCTCATCTTCATCATGAAATTAGTTTCAAGATCTTCAAGTTCAAGTGAGACACTGCTAACATTCTTAGAAGTTGGCCAAGCAGTCGGTCCTGAAGTAATCGTGTCGACAATTCTCCGCTGACATGGGAGGCCAACGCCAGAGATTGGAAAGACGCAGCCCTTGTCAGTCGCGAGTTATTCCACCGATTGGCAATCCGCGGATTCGCGAGTGTACCCAGAAGCCTAGGCTGGAGGCCGCAGTCGTAGTCGAGAACGATCCTGGTCTCCTCAGTCATGAAGCACCAAAACGGATGAAATCCAACCAGACTCGGTGAGTGCGCGATCGGCGTTCCAAAGTCTCCAGGATGTACAACAAGGCGAGATGAGCCCTCCTGTGCTTCTTGTCCTGTAATTAGTGGCAAGGCGATTGATAGTGTCACCTCAGACCCAGCTCTAGGAGAGTGATGAAAAAGTTTCAAGGCGAAAACTAGGCCACCACTTTCACGTCAGTTGTCTTTCGCCGGTGGCTGCCCTGCGTATAACAGCGTGTAGTAATCCCGCGCTAGCTTTCAAGCTGAACTGGTCGTTCTCATCGCGAGATTCGTGATCATCTGCTAAATTGGCGACCAACTTCACCTTCCCCTCGCTCCCGAGAACGAACGCCCCGCAAGCGATCTTAGTGAGTCGAACGTGTTGTCTGGCTAATGTGTGTTTGCCGGAGAGATCGCCCAGATCTAATTTCATTGCAAGATGTTTTTCAATGTAAGAAGAGAGGGATGTCAAAAATCCGCTGGAAGTCTCATGTGGCGAATTGGCTGTTGCATTTCTTGAAGTTGAGGTACTGTTCTGGACGAAAGCTGCAAACGCAGCGCGAGGAACATTGATATTCAACGTTCTCAGAGCAGGCGCAACAGACGGAGAGAATGATAAAGTAAGTTGCATCTCTTTGATGACTTGGTCAATGATAGATTGAGAGACTGTCGAGAAGTCCGGTGATAACATTGTCTTGATGTACATATCCAATGCAGAGCACAGGAAATGCGTCGGCAGACGTAACGGAGCGCAGTATGTATCGAAGGTTGAAGACAAGAAAGACGTGAACGTCTGCCGGAGAGAATTTGGAAGCCGCGTCAGGAGCAACGGTAGATAAGTCGAGCCCTTGCGACCACGTTGGTCATCAGGCCCTCTAAGCAGAGCAGCCTTGTAAACAACATTTTCATATTTCAGAACAACTAAGATCCCGGAGACATCGTGGCTAGTATCATCTGTTGTCTGCCAGGTACATTCTCTCAGCGCGCCGGTCTTGGAAAGTGCCTCGTCGTCTGCAGTGCCAGGCGCGGCCATTCCAGCCTGCAATCCAGCAAGAACATCGCCAGTGAGCTGATTGTGCAGTCTTGTTGCGTAAGTCTTCAATGCGACGGGATTGTCGAGAAGAGTCTCGAATTCCTTCGCATGGTGAAGAGGGGACAGACGATGCAGCGTCCATGATGTGTTCAAAAGCTGCTGGAGGCTTGGTGACTCCATTTCAAAAGAATCGGAAGGGCAAGAGACGCGTATAATGCCCGCGTCTACCTGTCCTTCTGGCGAGCAAACATAACTATACCCTCTTCAAACCCACCTTGTATCATGGTTGTAGATCCAGGCACGCGACGGTTGTTAACACAGCACACGCTCGGGCCAATCACAGCCAAATGCGGAAAGGGCTTAGGGCTTTTTTTAGGATCCGTCACTTCTCAATCAAATTACGATCTATAAGTGTTTAACAAGCAAAACTCATGGTTCGCATTGACTTTTTCGCCAATTATAAGCAAAAAAGGAACAGTCATCAAAACAAGAAACGCGATAATGCTCTCCGTACCCTTGCTCTATCTAATGAAACACCAGTATCATGCATACCAACCGAGCGATTGATTACAATCTTCGCAGCAAAAAACGATAGGTATCCCAGTCCAAACCCAAATCTGCTCCGTAGCATGCGGAACAGCTCTCCTTAAGGCCAATTCCTCTCTAGCAACATCAAACCAAACGTCATCAACCGCGCTATGCTGATGTCCGTTGGTCGCATTCTCGAAGACCAACGAGTTAATGCCATTTCTTTCCTTTGCCGTCAAGTCATTATGAAAATTCTGCATGAAATTCTTCCTCTGCGCTCGCTGATTGCCGCCATCCCCTATCTCGGCGGAGAAATACTCGACGATCCGCGAAAATGGCGATATGGTCAGTAGAGACGCAATCCAACTGTCGTCCGGCACTATGGGCTCGTCCGGGGGGACGGTATGTCGCAAGTAAGAAACGAGAAGCTTCATGCAATGATGCGTGGAAATCAAGGTAGGGGTGTCTGTGAACGGAGGTGATCGAAGGATCTTGACTTGCAGTTCCCGATACATGGACTGGCGAATATCCGGGGGAATGGGAACGGGGAGCCGGCCGGCCTCGAAATCACGTAGAAGGCTATTAGTGTGCTCCCGTCGTGCGAGTGAGTAAGTCTCAAGGAAGTATAGAATGTAATACCTGTCATTAGGGTGCAGAGTCGTTAGCAATACGGACTGTGTCCAGTAGTGATACGGAGAACCTACATGGTCGGAGTGATGTTGAACGACAGGATTGCTACACCTTCTTTGACAAGGGCACTTCGCTCGCTCTTCGAAGGGAAATTAGACTTTACAAATGCGTGTTCGTTGCGTATGAATCTATCCATGACACGATCCGCAAGATAATGGCATAGTCTGGAGCATAGCGTTTGCCGATGCTGCAAACTGAACGCATATTTAAATGTGTACAGATGACCACCTTTCGCGCTAGTTGCGGGAGGGAATAGGTCCGATAGGAGTATTGCATCATCCTCGGGACTTCTTGTATATGTCCATTGACTGTCTATTGCCGACGGAAGTGTTCCATGGCGACACTTGCGAAGATATTGTCGAACTATTGTTTGTTCGTGTTCGGTGATGACTTGGTAGAACGCTCGGCAGACGAGTCTCAGGTGTAGCAGGTCCTCAATCGTGCAGCTTGTGAATACCTTGATCTGAAGCTCCACCGGGAGAAGGCCCCAGAGTGACGATGTCGGCGCAAGTTCGACTTCATGAGCACTGCAGATGGATGATAGTCAGTGGTGGGACTGATCATTTGATACTGAGCCTCCTGGCGTTAGCCGAGTCAAATTTGAGGTCACATGCGCTGCCGTACCTTTGGGAAATGGCTTCTTCGGCATTCTCTTTTTTCTTGCCTTTGTCGATTTTAGCGCGAGCCTTCCTTAGCTGGAGGAATAATTGAGTAATCTGGCTGATCATCGTGCTCCAGAGAGCCAGAGGAGACCAGCTCCTCCTTTGTGACCTTGCCTTGGAGCATCTGAGACAAGCTTCTGCGGAGAACGTGCTGAATATAGAGACAACAGACCTGACTAACCGAATTAGGTCTAGACTCTCTAATGTTATCTTGGTCGATCTCGATGTATATCATCTGGAGACTGGAGTAGAGGAATAGAACTGTGTCACACCCTGGGATCTCTCAAAGCTAGCGTACTAGTATTTAGTAGCAATTGGCAGTCTTCCACAATGGATATGGGTTTAACCTCCGAACCCAACAAGGTAACGCTGATACAAACCTGATGACTTATCTTTATAGAGCAAGTCCTAGCTCTCCTATACCTTGCCCAGCTAAGGTATATAGCGTGTCACAATGTCTGGTAACTGGCAATAGCTGAGAGAGAAGCAAGGCCGTACAAAGCAATCTAGGATTCCAATGTGTACGTGAGGTAGTCTTGTGGATCAACTAGTACTCAGTAACAATTGTAGTGTCATATTGATCGCGAAGAACTAAACTAAGTACATGAACGAGTATCCCTATATATCTTCTGATATCCTACCATTTTGTATACCTTCCGATGGTATACTCGGATGGTATACTCATACCTTATCACGTGACTTCTTGATGGTATACAGCTGATCACGTGATCTGGGTTCTGCCTAACCTCGGGCTGATTGGTTTAGCGTTGCTTATTCAAGCGCTGTGCCGCATCCTTAGTCTTGCGTTGAGGTTTCCGTAACAGGCCAAAAGCCTTTTATTATCTAACTAGTAGATACATACTGAAAGGATTCGCTGGGAGGAGAAAGAAAGAGGTCCTACGCGCCGATAGACGCGACTATCAACTATCATGGTCACGTGACCAAACATATCGAACCACAGCGGAGGCGAAGGCGAAGCCGAGTAATCTACGGGCGTAGCCCGCGACATTAAATACCTTAAAGGTTAGCTTAAAATACCATTCTTTCTTAAAATACCATTCTTCTTTTTAAAATACCATAATTACATTTATCCTGTATTTAATTTGGCGCTAAAAATGGGACCAAATGGGATCCCAGCTGCAAGCCTAGGGTGAGATGCACAGAATAAAGGTTGACAGTTCGTGTTAAAAGCTTTATTTCTCAATTAGGAATAATACTAACATTTTCTCTGATCTTTGCCTTGTCAGTTTTTTATTGTCGGTTTAAGCAGACAATGCAGGGACACACTCGAACATGGAGATCTCATCGACATGACGTCATAAGTCTTGGGCGCCAAATCATAAGAATCACAAGGCTCCGACAGTTTGACCATACTACTTAGTGTTGTTTATGCAACTTGATTTTGCAGACGCATAACAGGAAATATGACTAAAAACATCCTCATCCTTGGAGCCACCAGAGGACTGGGTGCATCGCTCACAAAATTGTATGCGTCTCAATTCTCGACGAAGGTTTTCGCAACAACCCGATCACAGTCCCCTCCCGACAGCCCAAATCCCAACATATCCTGGCTTACGGGGATCGATGTGTCACAGAAGGATGTAGGTCAAAAACTCGTCTCTCAGTTTCCTTCATCCGCGAAGATCTCCACGGCCATAATCTCAGCAGGATATTTCGGGTCCGAGACCTTCGACGAGCCCGACTGGGACAAAGAAGTGAAGATGTACGCGACCTCTGCTATCGGTCCCGTCTTCATCGTCCACCATCTTGCCAAGGCAGGCTTTCTGGAAAAAGGAAGCAAGGTCATTCTCGTCAGCAGCGAGAGTGGCAGCATTACCTTGCGCCATGAGAAGGAAGGTGGAGGCAACTATGGTCATCATGCCAGCAAAGCGGCATTGAACATGGTGGGAAAGCTGCTCAGTCTTGATCTCAAAGAGAAGGGAATTGCTGTGGGACTGGTGCATCCAGGGTTCATGCGGACAGAAATGACCAAAAGTGTTGGATTTGATAAGTATTGGGATGACGGTGGAGGTGAGCATTGCCGCGAGACCTTTAAAGAGCTACATATTTCAATGGCTCTCTTTTCTTTCTAAGCATCCTTACATAACTCTACGTTTGCTTGATCTTGCAATTGCAATATCTGACCCAACTCTATATAGCTGTGACTCCGGATGAGGCGGCCGCAACACTTGCATCGTTCATTGACGACTTCGACATCAGCAAGACAGGGCAGTTTTGGGCGCCCAGAGGTCCAAGGTAAGTTTATCATGCCACAGGAGACATATAATGCAAAGTCAATATGGGAGTCGATCTAATTCTTGTGCTCTGTCTAGGGATATTGGTACTGCCGAAGCTGTGCTGGGAAAGAACTTGCCCACTCCATTGCAATTACCTTGGTGAATACAAACAGAAGGTAATTGTCTAGTAAGGATGTGTCTCAGGTTTAGGCAACTGTAACTGAATGCAACGACTTCAATTATGACTGATATAGGTGATTGAGTGAAAAAGTGATAATCAGCTCCATAAAATAAGTTATATCAAGCTATATCAGATCAAGCACTCCCTACTCAATTACTGCGGCGGAGAGTAGTCAAACAAGGACAAACATCTTGCGGATTCGATGTTCCACTGCTTGGGAACAGCCATCATATAGAGGACATTCAGTGACCTTCTTTCTTCTCGTCACTTGAAGAGTCACAATGTGATCATCAAGTCACCACGGACGCATGAACAGGAAAGACTTTTTTGGTCTAAAATGTGCACAATACGCATACTCGAAACTCCACAAATGCTGTCAATACTAACAATGGCTGCACAGCCTATGGAGGCCCAAGAATCGGAGACAGCTCCCAAACAGTCTCCACTCAAACAGCTCAGTCCGAGGGACAATTCTCCATCTCAGACATGCAAGATCCTATCCTCTTCCCAACACTCTGGTATCGTATCCATGTCTTCGTGTTCGACCTCCGACATTACTGCGAATGAATACAGTCAGAAGCGTGTCTCGAACAGGTCATTGATCCATTGTACATTGGATTGCCATACTTTCAGCCGAAGGAAGCAGAACCGATGAAAACGTTGAGATCGGGATCAATCCGTCAAGAAAACTATCTCAAATCATTGAAAAGACCAAGAGCGACTATGCCGACGAGCAAAGAAGCCTGCCAGCAGCGTTGACGTCCGTGTGCGCGCAGCCCACGACCTGGCACCTAACTTCGAGAAGCCTTTTTCTATTGACCACAAGCGACTGGCGAAGGACACGACTTTCTTGCATTTGTTGGATACGTATGGCTTGAACGGCAGCGACTGTGGGTGGAGTGTGGTTCCGGAGAAATCCTTCGCGCCAAAGGAAAAATCCGGGTAAGAGGAGTTCCCGAATGGAGTATTTTCTTTGAAAGCTGGAGAATCTGGGGCATTACCTCTTCGATATGTGCCCGTCATGGGTAGGCAGCCGTGAGAAACTTGGAGATTGCAGAAACTTTTTCTATTGTCGACTTTCTATCTCTGGCACTAAACATGTAGAGAGCGGAGATTCAGTGAAGAAAATAAAAAGAAACATGGAGCCGGCACAGAAATCTTCCATGATCAAGGGACACACTTCTTCAGTTGTTGCTCCTCCCTTCTTCTTGTCCTTTGTCCTTCTTAACGCTCTTCCACTCGACCAACAGAGCTGCCAACAAAGATACACACGAGACTGAAAGTGAAATTACGAAGGCGGATCGAATGGCGTTGTTGTACGCCACCAAGACAGGGCGGAGATATTGAGAAGGCACGTTCGTCCGAAGATCAGTTGCACCACTGTGCAAGACCACTTTCACCGGATTGAAGGTCCCGTCTGGAAAGGCTTTAGCGAGGTAAGAGATCAGACGATTCGTGAAGACATTCTGTCCGATGGAAATGAATAAGCTGCCTCCGAGTGTCTGCGTGAACATCAGCAGTGCTACTCCAGTTGGCACATCTTTCCTTTCGAGCACTGTCTGGGCAGCAACGTTGGCCTGCTGCATCCCAAGGCCAAGACCAAGCCCGTACAAGACTTGATATCCGATCCACTTCTGATGATTCGTGGAACTTTCGAAGGTTGTAAAAAGACCAGCGCCAATGGACATGATGATCGAGCTCGCTAGCATGAAGGGAGTATAGTAACCCATTTTCGTAACACATATGCCAGCGAGGATTGAGGCGACAACCAGCGACAAAACAAGGGGAAGGTTCATGATGCCAGATTTTACAGCGCTTGCACCTTTGATTGCCTGGAACCAGATGGGTAGAAAGTACACCATCAACATCATTGAGCCACTGATACAGATGGTGTACATCATCCCTGTGGCAATGCTTCTTTGCTTGACCAAGCGCGGAGGAACCGTTGCTGTGTCCTTCTTCAAAATTTGGATTGCAACAAAGCTGATTATCAGAACACCGAACAAAACGAACAGAGCGATGATCCGTCCATTATTCCAGGCATAAGTCGATCCTCCCCATTGCAGTGCCAGAAGCAGACAGACAATCCCAGGAAGGAAGCACATTGTCCCCAAAGGATCGAGCACAGACAGCCGTTCCCAAAATGACCTCGCCGAGCTCGGGCTTGGTGGAGGCGTTGCCTTAAGAATGAGAACGATAATAAAGATTGTCACTGCACCGATGGGCAAGTTGATATAGAAGCACCACCGCCACGATACCTTATCTGTGAAAGCTCCTCCGAGCAGTGGTGCCACGACGGACGCGATACCGAACATGGCGCCCGTGAAGCCCGTGTACATCGGCCGTTTCCGAAGAGGGACATTATCAACGATAATCACAATAGCACCCGAGAATATTCCCGAGGACCCAAGTCCCGCGATTGCTCGTCCGATTATGAAGCTGGTCGAACTCGGTGCTGCGCCGCAAATCGCGGATCCAATTTCGAATATAGCGATGGCGGACAAGAACACCCACTTCGGTGGATAAAAGGTATAGATACGGCCGAAGAGGAGTTGGAATGTGGCACTCGTCAGTAGGTAACTGCTACCGTACCAGCCGATGTCGTTGAGAGAGTTGAAGTGATCTGTGATGCGAGGGATGGCCGTGGCGATGATGGTGTTATCCTAATGGGGGTTGAATTATTGTCAGCATCTCCATGGAGGAAACTGATTCAATAGGAAATATCAAGTACTACTGACAAGTGCCACAAGGAAGACTGCCAGATTCAAAGCGACTATGATGGCGACCAGAGGAAGCCCGGTAGGGTAAGAATGGGCGATTTCGACAACGTTCGTGTCTTCCGACTGCTTTTCAGCGTCTATTTGGACCTCATCTTGCGGTTTCATATTTGTGAAGGTGATGAGCTGCAAGAGCTCACAAGAAATGAACAGGAGTTATAACAGTGGTGGCGGTGAAGTATGAAGTGCTTTGACGAATGGATTTGATACCTCAGCAACAGCTCACGAGGAGGTACGATGTTACTTTTTTCTGTTTTCTCTCAAAATTGAGACTGTAAGCATTGGCCTTTGAGGTAGAAGAATATGCACCTTAGGCGATGATTTATATTATTTCGAGTGAAGCAGCAATTCGGCGTGCAACCACGGATATGTAGATACGTCGGGGTCGAAATGGCAGGTCGGGCCCGAAAGGGCGAGTTAAGGTCCGACGAACATGACTGACAGCCTGGCAGCCATAATAATCATTCCGACTACTGTGGTAGGCTCATGAAGATCATTTCCCCGCTTCTAGAGCATTTGTATGTAGTTTTCGGTATCGAAGTCGAAGTTTAACAGGCCGCGTCGTGGCGAGGCCTGCCATAACATACAACGACTAGTAGCTCTTGGCAATGCTACAGTGATGCAGTTTCCAATAGTACTGTTCAGAATAGGAAGCGTAATAATTGACTAGTAGCGAGAGTCAAAGTCACAGGTAAGCAGATAACTTCCTGGATTTGTCCAGCAGCCTGAAGATTATCCTTCTCCAGCACTCACCGCTATGCAACCACTCTGCCACGAACTCATACTTCGATATCGTTACGAGCTTGCTCGCCAGACCTTCAGAGGCCATTTCGAACGGCCCACTATTAGTAGCCCAGTCATTTGCTTAGTGGCAGCCAGAGATGGAAGTCAGCTGGCTAGGACAAGCGACCTGTTGGTAAGTTGTGGTCGATCCGTTGAGGTCGCCTACAACAAGTAAGTTAGAATTCCCATCCTCGCGATACAGATCGTAGTTCTCTGAAACAAACCTACCTCCAGCCCACTCCCATCTCCAGTGGCATCCAGCCTGCAGGTTGGACGGCAGCTGGGAGCACTGGGAATCGCTGGTGACACCGCCATATTGACGGCCCCCTGTTGAATAACACACACAAGTTGGAATGGCACTCTAACAATCCCCCCACTTCATAGTAGCTTGCTGATGGATCAATAAATGGGTTTCATCAGATTCTGGTCTCGACTCTCTGGCATACTTTTCATCAAAACCGTATCAACCTTGATCAAACTGACCTCGTGCGTGATTCAGAGACAGAGAGATGGATCCATTCCAGCGTCTCCCTTGGTTTGTTCTTCGAGACATCCTTTTTCGCCTGCCGGACCTGCCAACCTTGCATAGACTTCATAATGCATCGCCTGTGGTAGCTGCCTTTCTCCATCAAGAAGACAGCGGCTTCTTTCCCGAAGTGATTGAGGCGATCATTTCTCATCCATCTCTCGATAAGGGTCTTCTACCGCGAACGCAGTTTTTACTACGTACTTTGGTCCTCACTTGGTGGCGAACCTGCTCTAGGGACTCCAACCGAGAACCAGACTCTGGAGAGAATCCACTACCTGCTTCATATGAGGGAATCCTATCCCGCCTGCGTACGTGGACACGCATCCTTCCGCCTGGCTATAGTGATGCACCTCTACCGTGGTCATTGCCACCCGTCATTCTTTGCCGACTACTTGCTTTTTCCACCTGGCTTCGTCAGATCACCCATGCTTGTTTTCATGGATTAATCGCTCGTTGCATGGCCCTCAAGCCAGAGTGTCTGGAAGACCCTCATACTGTGTATCAATGTTTTCCTGGAGAGGTTGATCTATCTTCCCGTCCGCGTGGGCGCCCGTTCACCCCAGTAGATATTGGACCTCCTTCATGGGTTGAGGAGCAGCGCTTAATGAAAGCCATACTGCGAGTTGTCCTTTTCTTTGAACTTCGCCATGCTATTGTGGCTCATGGGCTGTTCAGTATGGAAGATGAAGCGATAAAATCACTACAGAATGATCACCCTGGAGACTTCTGGGGCAGATTATTAGTCCCTCTCAATGCGCCAGAAGAAGTGAGAACAGTTCTTATGTGGTTGGGCCAGGAAGCTGGTGGTGTTGAGCAGATTGAATCCTGGATGATATCATCATCATCAATTCCAGAGAGCCTGATCTACTGCTGCCCGGAGCTGACACCATTGACAAGAGAACAATGGAGTATGACTGAGACAGAAATGACTCGCTTTGTTCCTGGCCTTATTTATTATCAATATTAATATCTATTCATCATTCTCCTCTCAGATGCGTTGATTTCGCAGTCTTTCGACCATTCGGATTCGGTATTTGGGACCCGCAAAGAATGATAGCCTTAGGGTTTGTGGATCCGGCCTCTGAAAAGAAGAAGTCAGTACCACTGCATGATTCGAAATTTTGTTTCATATGGTCAAGCATCTTGACAGAAGATCAATGGGAGGAGCTTATTAAGCAGCAACGCGTGACTCCGCGAGTTTGAAGCATTGAAGTGGCAGAGCACGCGATATTGAGGAATCACCCAACTGCCTAGAGTTGCAGCGTAGAAGTCTAGTTATGAAGAGATTACGCGTGAAAAGCAACCTTCTTTGGGATTAGAAGAGTGATTTTGTTCAGATTGAAAGACAAAAAGCCGCCTACTCCTAAACTGACTCAATATTGCTGGTCTACATCTTAGACTAACTGAGGGCTCATCAGCCACATGTAAACCACCTAGAACCAACGGAAGATTGTGCAAAGACCGATAGTCATTAAAATCCCTTGGATATTTCATTGAATGTCTCTTTAATATAGGTAATAATTAAAGAGATAGGGGTATCAGCCTAATAAAGAGAAATAATATTAGTCTTATAAGATTTAAGATTAATAGCTAAGTATCCTATAATGGATCTTATACAGCCTTATGAGATGAGAACTTTAAGGAGAAAAGAAGTCAGAAGATAGACTTACTTACTATATAGTACTACAGCTCCTGCTTTAACCACTATCTAAATATAGTTAAGATAGTCGTACAAGATGTAAAGGTAAGATGAGAAGGCAGTCTTTATTACAGTGAGAGGTCTTGGTGAAAAATTTTGATATTTGCAGAGGCAGTAATGGCTTGCCGTAAGCATGATACGAGCTTGTCCGCGGCTAAATGCATCGAAACATCGCATAATTGGTAAACGAGGACAGACCGACCTGTGTTGATATAAGTTGCTAGGGTAAATCATGCCGATTCAATAGATGAACAACTACTACCTCTTCTGCTTGGATTGTCTTGGCTCAATTTGAACACAGCATGCTCGAGTTTCCCATCCCTTGCCAAGCTGCCCGTCATGCCCATTTCGACCATATCGTTGATGCAGTATGAAACATGAGGGCGGAATCAGCTGGCTTGCTGGCTTCAGGCCCGGAAACAAAGAACGGATTGGACGCAATTGAGCTCGACCGATTTGGAGTCGTCTCGAGGTAGTCTCGAGACAGAGCGGTTGAAAAATCCATGTCGCTGGTGCTCGCGAAACCGCTACCCCCGCTGGCTAAGGCTTAGCAGGCACTGCGGTCCATCTCATGCCTCAATTGCTCACCTTGGCGCCATATCTGAGCCAATCGACTATCCTGCTGTTGGAGAAACGTCACGATTCGTCCGTCCAGCAAGATGTCCAGACAGTGAGCAGCCAGGTTACAGACCTGCTTTGTCCGACGATGCCCTGATAATAAGATCGTCCTTGTCGGATATTTGCAGTTCAGCACATCCTTGGGCCGGCGACTCATATCCTATTCCTCAGCTAGAAGCCGATGAATTACCCTTGATTTGCCGACTAACGCTCTCTCTCTAGGTTGTTCAAATCATGGATGGTGCTATGTGCGGTGATAGCGACCCCAACATGGGAATCTACAAATCTGCAACACTAATCTGCAGCAGCATCAGACCCTAATGGACACGAACACGGCTATGCGGCTTTGGATTTTGTTACGGTAGGCTAGGTTAGCCAGTTGATGCTGGTTCATGCATGGAATGTATTACTGTGTAGAGGACGAACGACTCACCCGCTGTCCATGTTGAGGCAGGCAGGATCCAAAGAAGTCTCTGAGTAGCTCGTTCTTGTCGTATCCATCAGTTTGAGCCATAAATAAAAGGTTATGTACATACACTGCAGTGTTGTCGAATAAATGCGATATCCCACACCTCACGAAGCAGCACCAGGAGTCGAGCACATGAGTGATAGCTTCTTTCCCATATCCTTCCTCTCTTCATGACCAACAACGCTCATTCCTAGACTAGCTGCGTAGAAATTTTCCGCCCTCCCCCCGTCGCTTTCTTTACTACTTGTCATGAGCATCACCCGTCGCAAGTGAGGCATATTAGAAGCCGATAATGCCTCAGCAAGGCAATCAATCAACCATTTCCCCAGCCCAAGACCTTGATACGCAGGAAGGACATAAACGTCTGTGAGATACGCAAAGGTGACCGTATCGGTGATTACTCGAGCCAGTCCCACTTGCTCGACGTTGCCGCCTGAGGGAACGCCCAGCTTGCTTTCGGGAGCCGATTCAGCACAACCATTGCTTGAGGTGTCTTTATTCCGGCCTTTGACGCATCTATAAACTCCGAAGCAGAGCGATCCCTGGAGAACCTGTTTCAGGACGTCTTCAGGGAGAGGTTTCGCCCAGTAGAGAAAGTCCATGGCGAAGGCGGCATTGATTGCCTTGACGGATAAAAGACTCGGATCAGTTGAGATGATGAATTCCTCGCCGTCGTTGTTGAATTGTGAATCGGCACTCCGTCTCCATGTGCGGGGTGGGATGAGAGACGTTGGCGGAAAGGGCATGTTGGGATATAGTCGAGTCCTTGGATTTAGACAAAGAGACAACGTTTAGATGGCAATTGGAGAAAATGGCAGCTTGAGAATTGCAATCAAATATGAAGAGACTGCTGACCTGCACTGAGAAGTGCTGTGTTCTGATGATTTTCGTTAGTGAGAATGAATGTGAGTCATCAAACTGATTGTCATCAGGCACGGCTTCCTCAGGTTGTCATTGAAGCTTGAGGCTCGAACAATTTATCAATATTCACCTTTTAATGATTCGCCTTGCTCTGTCAATTCTTGTTTATCTCTTGCAACACGCTACACACGCATGAAATCAGGCGCAAGGGAAAAAGATGCACCCCGCCAAATCTTGGTGGCCCGCACTTGCAACACTGCAGAATGACAGCAGAGATCATAATCATAAAGAACATCAATGTCTTGATGAAAGTTTCATCTAGTAACTGAGTGCTTGATAAGGCAGTAATTAGGCATATGAGAAATAAACTAACTGGGTGGAAGTCCAGCATCAACGATGATTGGGACGACACCACGTTCCCACCTGACAATAAAGTGGCCAATTTGGCTCCCCTTTCTGCATTGCAGCTCTGAGAGATGATAAGTAGATCAAGGTGAGAGACCATTAGGAGATTCTACGGCCGACCGAGCAATTGGAAAGTACTAAATCAAATAAAAAAGATAAAAAAGAAAGCTGCATCATCCGCGAATCGAACGCGGGCCTCATCGATGGCAACGATGAATTCTACCACTAGACCAATGATGCTTGTTTCTTGATAAGAGCGTTTGCTAGTAACTAATCAGACAAGGAGCGAGCCCGGACAACGAGCGAGCCGCGATAACCCCCCTATTCCATGCCATACATACCATTTTGATAGCAAATGCAGCTTATCAAGAAGCTGATTAATCGCCATTCGCAAAGCCCACCAAAT
>JSYV01000983.1:0-23779 GCA_000787455.1 Evansstolkia leycettana | reverse complement strand
CCATTTTTGGTAAGCAGAACTGGCGATGCGGGATGAACCGAACGCGAGGTTAAGGTCAGTATCGAGCCTACTATTATGAGTGCAGAGATCAGTTATGCTCGACAAAACTGAAATCTATCAAAGGGAACTATAAGGCATCCTGAGCATGACTGGGACAACAGATAAGGAGTAATCAGAAACAGACACCAGCAGAGACAAGGAATCAAAAGGGAAGTAAGGGAAGCAGGACATGCAGGAAATGGTCTGAACCAGCAACAAGAGAACACTCAGAATTGGAACAGAAATATAGAGAGAAAATATGAGGTCAATAATGATGAACAGATGCTCAGCACAAATAACAGCCAGGGTGACCCCATTGTCTCTCAGTGGAGCCCTAGGAGGTGAATGATCAGTGATGCAATATGTATGGTGTTGAGCAGTGGATTTCTAATACTTCAGCACAGCCTGATTCGCAGATTTGATAATGGCATTACGCTGCTCCTTGGCCCAATCTCTAGCATTCCTAACTGCACAGATTCCCTGCCAGAACACGTCCAAGCTGTCCGTCAACGCAAAAGCCCTCAGCTGATTCATGTAATAATCCACGTCCCGGCATGGTTTGAGGACTTGGCAGGGTGGACAGTATATAGCTTCAGAGTACCGGTGTGGTACGTTGCCACAATTGTATACGCCTTGTTGTCATAGCAGAGCCCATCATGACGGTATGACTGAAGAGCCAGGATCCCACGTGCACACATTGCCCCATGATACAGTGCCTGTTGATTAGCCACTGCTATGGACCCATCAGGGCCTTTGGCTTCTAGAATAAAATTAGGTGAGATCAAATTGAGTTGTCTGCTTGGTACAACCAGCCCAGAAAGTTCATTCTCAACCTGTGGATCTAACTGTGATGGTGGAGCACCATCAAAGGAATCAGGCTTAGCAATCACAATGCCCTTTTTGAATGGTAACAGATTTGTGAAAGCCCAGTTCACTCCCATCAAGATTGAGTTGCACCCGTCAAGGAAGGGAATCAAGAAATGTGTGGCTTCCCCTTCCCAAAAGCTCGTGCATCCTTATGTCTAATCTTGTTGAATTCTTCTTCTGAAATCGACTCAGATGCTCTGGGACAGGAGAGTCTTGTGATTATCTCATTCCAGTTATTCGGCCATTGTGGAAAGCCATCATCTCCGAAACCATACTCGGCAGGGTATACACCATTTCTGATGAGGATGGACTCAAAGCTGGCCTTATATGCTGAAGATCTTGTGGTGCTAGTCTGTTCACCTTGTTCATCAATCAATGATGCTCAGTTGTCTGATATCGCGTTGATCTGGATTGGGTTCTCAGAGAGCGCCTCTTGGGAGGCATGGTTCTCCGGCTTCAGTGGCACGGCTCAGGAAACTTCAGGATTCGTCAACATATATTGTCCATTCTAAATAACGCAGACAACTTAGGAGAGATTGATCATACCCCTCTGAGATCACTCAGATCCGGACCCCTGGATACAAGATGGTCATTTATATCCACCCCCAGATCTGCCAACGATGGCAGCGTTTCATTCTCTGTTAGGTGTGATGTTGAATCTGCCGATGGCCTCTGTTTCGGAAGGCGTCTGTTTTGCTCTTTCAAGGCTTTAGATGTAAGTGGTTGTGCCGCAGGAGGACAATTGGTAAGAGATGAGCATGAGACAGATTCCATCCGCTTGGTTTGATTTTGTCTCGACTCATCTGATCCAATCCGTTTTGAATTCTTGTTTTTATGATCATCGCCTTGTTGTTTTCTTCGAAGTGCCGCTGCAGCTCGTCGTGTCAACATCTTCCTTCAAATTATAGGATAGAATCACCACCAGTGGTCCCTGTTTAGAAGATTATAAAAAAGAGAATGCCCATCCAGTGATAGCCGAAAGTAGATGAAGATTCGGCATTTCCTTCATCTTTATATTTGAACGCCGAGATATGTTGTTGAGATATCTAATAATGGCAAGGATAAAACAAAGGAAATTGGACTTTTTTTGACCAACAAGCTTTGAGTGCGAAAGAAATAATTCAGCCACACCACTAGGCTCAATTGGTATATCCAACAGTATTTTTGGTATTATTTTCTTTTGAGAAAAGATGTTAGTAGTCTTTGTTATAATTCCAGAAGGTTCACTTGGCAAGATCTTGTGGCAAAGTGAATGCTCTCCAAAAATAGCGTCTGCATATCCCCCAAAGAAAGCAATAAAGAACTTTCAGAGGTTAGGTATCGGAGTGATCTCGTCTTCTTGAGCATAAATGGGTTCGAGTATCTCATTGTCGGAGTCGTTTCCTCAGGGTATATTCAGTATTGTTCTCCGTTGATAGCTGCACCTTTGAATCTCCTTACTTCGTATCAGCCAGTGAGCTAACGTGCTAATTGGAGCAACTCAACACCATACTCGAAAGACTGTGTTAAGTCTTTCATCCACCAATACTAAGTCGCCTTCATGGAGATTCACTAATTCATCAGCCCTTTTTCCAAGGGACCAGGGTACTCCCTGAAGAATTTCGTGAGGAAGAAACGCCCAATAAGAGACAAGCGTCCGCCAAGGTTGAGATATCCACACAGAGTCCTTCCCACTCCATGTCTCTGGCCACCTCAACACAATCATCTGGTTCCCTAATTTTCAGCCACTCCGTTGGCCATATAGCAATTATTAGCTGCGAAAAATTCCACATGCCAGAAGGTGCATGATAAGCAATCGCGATTGGAACAGAGACCTCGCGCTAGCTCTTTCTTATCCCATTCCTCCGCCCTTTCCATCTGAATTGGGTGATTTTGGGCTCTAATGCAGTTAGGATATGTGTATCCATCGTATAGTCAAGACGCCGGAAAAACGGCTGAGCGACCTCCCAGAGGAGGAACTGTTCTCCTTCTTGCCCCGGAAGGCATTCGCTCCGCTTTGTTAATTGTCAGATACTATTGAAACAAGCATCAAGGTATTTGACTTTATTTTCAGTAACTAGCTAAGAGTGAATGACTATATTTGCTTGTTTGCTTCAAAGGGAAAGGAAAACAGGGAGACGGCCTAGAGGAATAAGGGAACCAGGCCATTCGCCAAGATTGATTAACAGTCAGGAGGGGGTGGTATGGCAATATTTTTGTAATACGGCCATTGAGACCTCATCGCAGGGGTGATGGTATCATGCTTGTATTCAGTTTCGAGCCAGGATTCATAGTCCCAATCTATCCAATGCGAAAAGCCAATAGGAAATGAATCCCAAAGTGTATTAGTCCATCGTAATCGAGGGCTAATATATTGTCCAGGCAGATATCGCTTCTCCTTCTCTGCATTTGTTGGATCGTAAGATCGTCCAATGAGGGGCTTTCCAAAATCGACAAACACAATGTGTGGCCTTGCAGGTAGACAGTTTGCATTGTGAACAATGATGTTGCGAGGATAGACATCGTGATGCCGTACCGCACCTTCAAGCAACCATCGGTTGTTGCAGATAGTCGAGGTCTCTTGCGGCGTCTTCGCCCAGTATTGCCGATTGCATATATTGCGCGTAGCCCGAAGTGTCGACTATTTGGGGTTGCTGTGTCGGTGTGAAAGCTGTGGCTGCGTATTTTGCGCGTATATTGAAGTTTCGACCAGCAGTGGTTGTGTCCGATTAGATAGCTGCAACTGCATGTCCTGCACACATGCCATTTGAGGGTGGTTCTTGGCCCCTAGGTATAACTAACTAGTCAAGAGATCCATGTCAAACAGATGATAGCCGGAGCACCTTCTCCACCACCCATTGCCGGAATTTCGTCTTCATCCAGTCAGCCAGTTCCCTGAGAACAGCTAACAGAACGTAAGAGTCAGTAGGTTTTCTGTGTTCCCTATATCAACAGGCCCGCGACAGCTAATGTGTGTCCTCATGTCGCAAGCGTAGAACAGCTTCCAGTCGCTCCCAACCACAAGTAGCATCAGTGTAGTAATTATCGCTTCACTGGGATCAAGCAATTCCCGCATCCTCTTATGCCAGGCGCTGATCCAGACACCCAATTGGACGCGGCCATCATCGGCGGAAGAGCTTGTCTTTGTCTTGATGATCACACCGGATGGGGAGTACTTGAGCGGATCGTAGTGTCTGGTTGATCGTCTGGTGGTCAACTGACGGCGACTCAAGATTGATGAGGGCTTGGTCGAGAGGGGTCTCAGCGGAAGGACGGAGGACAAGAGCGAAGTCAACCATCCTCGACGACGGCGGCTGTTCTTTCACTCCTGAAGGAATGAATGCGCTGTGGATACGGACTGTAGTCATTTATGGTCAGCTTCAAAGTATATATGTTGATGACCAGAGAGGGTCTGACATATTTTCTTGCTCAACGCAGTGATGTCGTCTCAATGCAAGTCGAAGAATCCGGCTGTGGACGTCGCAATTCCAGGCGGGTTCTGCTTTGCTGTAGCTCGTGCAAGCATATGAAGCATCCATAATATACCTGAGCTCCTTATATTCGGAAATAGGATCGGTCTCAGACTTTCGCCCAAAGACAAGCCCAGGAGCCTCAATCTTGCCCTGGAGGGAGTTAGCAAATTCTGCAACTGGATGAGTAAGCCAGTAGGGAGCTGTTCAAATCATTTCCCACGGCGTATACCGACCTTTAACTCATTTGGAATAATGTTCATCTTGAAGCATATCATAGTAACGCGCTCTTGGAGTTGTCGGACATCCTTGGGCAGCTGTGCCTCTGATCCATGCAGGCAGTCATACCGCACCGGTTTTTTAAGTTTTCGTAGATCACTGATCGATTTGAAGGGACTTGTTGATCGCTGAGAGGAGCCTTTTGATATTTCTGTGCCCTGCTCAGACGGCCGCGATGGCAAGCGCGACGGCGATGATTGACCACTACAAGCCAATGCATCTACGTCTGTCTCAGTTGTCTGGTATTGCGTTGATCTGGATCGGCTTTTGGAAGAACATCTCTTGACAGCCATGGTTCTCAGGTGCCGGCAGCAGGGCTCAGGATACTGTAGGATTTGTCAATATAGTCTATTCCAAGTAACAAGGCAAGTGGGTGTAGGTTAGGGACAATCCTACTCCTCTAAGATCACTCAGATCTGGACCCCCGGATTCAAGATGGTCATTTATATCCACCCCCAAATCTGACAATGATGGTAGTTTCTCATTCTCCTTTAGCTGTAACACTGAATCTGCTGGTGGTTTCTGTTTCAGAATGCGAGACACCTATTCCGTGGCGCAGCTGAGATGAAAATTTATGGAGCCTGACCCTGGGCCAATCCAGTGTGTTCTTTTGCAATCATGGATGTGATTGATGGCCCTGCCTCGGACGACTTGTTTTCCAGCAACAGCAATAACAGACCCGTCATTGCGCTATTTATTTGCATAGATGAGTGTGCATTGCAGGCCCCAACGCGTCAGTGTGATAGCAGGTCACTTCAAGAGTTTCTCGCAGGAGACTAACCTCCCAATTTCCGGGCCAGTGACATCTCGAGCTGGCTTTTGACTTGGACACGGTGTGACTCGGTTGCAGCTTCAATACGTGAAACTCAGCACTTCAATCGCGATGACTTCCAAAGCAGCCACTACCACGGATGTGCACCGACGGGACATTCATCATCAGCTCGTCATTTCCCCAGCTCCACCACAACGAAAGTGCTGCTGGATCCGTACTCCACAACTGGCAGCAGCCGCCAGTGCTGTGCATACGACTCCTTCCCGGATGTTTGCACCTACTCAGTAAACCTGAATGACACGGGAAATGATCTCGCCCAAGATCGTCACAGCACCCGATTGCGTTGTACATGGACACAGCTCAATTCCGGCTTGTTCCACCCGTCAATGTCGAGGTGTGCCGCGAGTCTGGCAAAGCTAGGGATGTCAACTTGCGCACCTTCTGTGCCGGAGAGCGATGCCTGCGGGAGAGGATTGTCAGTCGTTTCGCTGGTCGACATCACTAGGCCTGTGTAGACAGCGGGCAGTCCCTGCAATGTCACCTCACTATCTTTTCGAACCAGTGTGTCCGCAGATAGAAGCTGTCGTCTCGCAAGGCTAAGGCTCCTCCACCCCTCATGGTACATCTGCAACTCGAGACAGCGCTGCACCCACTGCGTTGGATAGACAGGGGTCTGATTTATGGAGGCGGGTAACGCTGCGATGGACATACGCCAGTCGCGTCTACATGGCAACACAATTACTCCTTCGGAATGACAACCCAAAGTCAACCTCTAGATCATACATCTTCAAATTGGGTTGTAGATCAGAGATGTATCTCTCGTGGGGGTAGTCCTGCTAAGCTCCTTGGCCTCAAGTCTATCTATAAATGTAAACTTGATGAAACTTAGCAAGTTTGTATACGCTCTATATCTGACAGCTGCATGGTCTCTTCCAAAGTCGATGTCAAGGCACCCTTGAAACAGGCCCCCTGAACTATCGACCACTGTCTTCGTGCAAGTCAAAGCCGAGCTTGGTATTTCAGCTGCTCAACAGTCAGCCATGCTGATATTCCTCTCACCGCTTCTTTTTATCAGATGATGCATCATCGTGGACTGTATCGACGGCTGTCGACAAGATCTGGGTGGGCTGTATATACTCCTGATCCTCTGTCACTCTTGCACCGCTTGCCGTCAAGCATAAATAGCGTCAGTTTCCCAGCATCAGCTCACTATCAGCCCATCATCAGACGCATCCACAGTGCAGCGAATCCTCAAACGAATTTGTGCCAACTCTCCATCTGAAAGTAAGCCCCCTCCCTCCAAGTAGTCCCTGAGTGTTTGATGCTAATCTACACATGTCGAGCACTGGTGACTCAAGAGCATCATCTATCCATCATGGTGTACGCGCAAGATGTTAGAATCAAGATTATCAATGACACCAAGGCGGCACTGACGGTCACAAACGCAAATCTCAAATGGTATGCATCATAATCACTTTTCGGTGCAGGTCAGCCGTCCTAATCTTCTTCCATAGAGGAAAGTTCCATGATCCTAGCAACAAGGACACCGAAATCCAACCGGATGATATTGACGGCACCACAATCGCACCCAACTCCACGGTCACCATCTGTGCCTGCGGCCGGTCGACTCACCTTCGGCAACTGAAGGCACCATTGAATTGTCTGCCGAGGATCTCAAGGTCTGCACTCTCTACTGGAACTGTCCCTTCGGTGAGAAATTCAACAACTTCGAGGTGCAAGACCGGAACAGGGACTACGTCGTCTCTGTGGAGGGATGGAACCGCTATGCTGGTGGCCTGGGCACTGCCGAAGTTGAAATCTTCAAGAAAGGCTAGATGATGGCCGCCGGTTCATGAAACTGCTTCTTGGGAAGTGGACGAGGAAGATGGTGTGCAGAGCCGGAGACGTAAGTGTTCAGCAGCATTCAACTGAAACGCTGGTGGAATCTGGATCATGACAGGGCTACTCTCTTTTTTATGACCTCTGGATGCTAGTCGTGACTATACACTCATTTGGAATACAAGTCACTTCACCCAGCGTCAAGTATCGTCTGATTCAAGTACTATCTGACACGCATAGCGCCATCGATGCATGGGACATGTTTGAGTAGGAGCTGTTCAACCTGTTACTCTTCCTCCTCTCGCCCTGGCTGTATTGATTGATGGCGGCGAGTCACTCGTATTTAAATAATCTGTCTGGGATCGTCAAAGATGAGAGGACAAGAGAATCGTATAGCCTTAATTAAGTGGTTACAATACCAGGAATAGATATATCATACAATATGTACAATAGTCAAAACCTCAGGGCACCCCCCTTCCCCATCTTCTCTTCGGACGCCGGTAGAATTTTGGGGTCTCCATTCCGTCTGTTGGTCACAATCACAGGCTTCCCTGAAGCAACTGATACAGAGCCGTCTCATCTGCTGATAGAAGAGAGCACTTGTGATCTCTTTGGCCATGGGCAGTGCTACTAGCGAGAAGTAATGTGTCCTGCTTTTCACTCACATCTGATAGACGTCTTACCCACATGCCTTCGCAACGCGGTTGAGCATGACGACAGACAGGTGAGATGTCAACCGGCTAGCAGCAGCATGATGCTATGGCGAACGCCTTTGGCTGCTGGTGGAACTCTCCACCACTGTGTATGTCAGTACAGGACTGGCTGGTGTCTCGCCAGTGAGCCTCATCATCAGCAGCGATAAGATTGGAACTGTATTCGGAGTGCAGCATCAACATCATTGTTGTTGCCGTGGTGTTCATCCTGACATCGAGGATCCAAGCACAGTCCACAGCCGCCCCCGAATGTCAAGTTCGTGTCCGGGCAGATATGTCCCCCTTCGCGTTGATTGATAATTTCCCATCCCCCTGTCTTCAGGAAACTGGAGGGGAGGCTTTGCATGGACTGGACATGAGAGGCCGTATCAGCTGTTAGAGGTGATATGCCCATTCGTTCCGGACTCGGATATCCGCCCACATCGATCGTCTCCATTCCGCCGTCGAGACTGTCTGCGACACCTAGGTCTTACAGTCCAGCTCTTCCAGCTCCTCCCATGGATGCGAGACATGGCCAGCCGGGGGCGGGGCATGAGTGTAGTCGTAGGTGATGCGGGTGACATCGATGAAGTCGGGATATACCTGCGGGCCGTGGCCTGGACGGAGGTGCTCGGGTTGGTAGCGATGTGAACGGACAATAAAAACCAGCCGGCCCAAGACGGCGAACTCCAGCTTCAATTTGATGCTGTAGACGAGGGATTTGAGGGTGGTCTGGATGACAAAGTAATTCAAGTATTCGACGGTGAGAAGCACGATGTCGAGAACGATGATCAAGAAATTGATGCCGAGCAGCTGGTACATGACCTTGATGCTGCGCTTGGGACTGTTGCCCGTCTGCGAGTCCATCTTCAGGATCTTGACCGTTTCAATGATGTACAGCCCGGAGAGGATGAACTCCTGCAGACTGAAGCCAGTCAACTGGATGCGCTCCATGATGGCATAGCCGTTGATGAAGGCCGGGATGGTGCTGAAGTTGGTCCCGTACGTCAGGACCGTGGTGGGGATGTGGAGGACGACGGCATCGAACACGATCATGGCCAGCACGCGGTGCAGGACCTTGGGGTTGTGGACGACGAGATTCAGTCGCGAGTAGAGCACGACGGCCTGGCCGGTCACCATGAAGTACCAGCCGACGGTCGATAGCGTGAGTGAGAACCATTCGGGACCGAGAGAGAAATACTTGAGGATGAAGCTGACGGACTGTGGGATGACGCCCAGCACGACGGAGAGCAGGAGACTCCAGAAGTACAACCCGCGATAGGAATGGAAGGTGGCGAAGATAAGAATGATCAGTTCGACCGAGTTGTATAGGGCGATGCCCAGGAACGTCGTGAAGCTGACTTTGACCGCGAAATTGTCCCCGTCGTATCCTCCCCTGATCCCGCTCGGAATATCATTGCTCGCCATGTTGGTTTTGTACGGCAGAGAGGATATCAACCTCCTGGCCCACGGCCAGTCCAGTAAGTGTCAGTGCGATCGAGACATCGCAAGCAAAGGAGAGAGGGAGAGAGAGGGAGGGAGAGAGAGAGAGGGAGAGAGAGAGAGAGAGAGAGCGACAGGATGCTGAGTTAGAGTCAAAAGAAGCAGGAGATGCAGCCCGCAGAGAGGGGTCAAGGACGAGCAGGGCTTTTGAATTTAATTATATTAGATTAATAATTGTTATTATTATATTATCCGACAGAGAAATAGGATGAATCCGCAGGGATCTCAGTCGACGTCTGGGGATGGAATCAGAGAAAAGCGGAGAAGGGCCGCATGAACTCGGGGTTCTGCCCACCCAACGTTAGCCTGGATGCGATGCACTGCAATACGATGCGATGATGCCTCCTGAAGGCCTGAACCGTAGTCGAGACAGTCCCAGACTCACCATTGATTCGATCCTGCGCGCGGTTCCCGAATAGCTTCAGTCCGGCGCAGTTAGCGCTGGGTCTGTGTCGACCCTGATAGGATCCCGCACGTGGTGTCTCTGGATAGCGCCAGCCTAGACGGTTGTTCGGGATCCGTTCCGTGGATACGGAATAATCTCGTCCATCCATCGAATTGCAGGAGACGTTGTCGTGTCTGGGGGCGGCTCCATCCGCCGTTCCTGTGCTCCTCAAACCAGCGTATCATGATAGGACTACTACTAATGACTAGACGAACTTGTTTAACGATGCAGCGTGGCTGGCTCGTGGTAGACACAGTCATGGGGAGAGCCCACCAGATGCCTCGTTTGTTCGATGGTGTTCGTGGAGGAGTCTCTCCATTATTACTCCTGGCTGTTGTTATACAGAGGTTAAGAGTAATTGTCCAGCGCGGTGCTTCCATCATCCCTGACCTGGTACCACTTCCCACCTTCGATCCATTATTCCAATAAGGCCTTGCGGTTCATGTTTCTGCCAGGCTACTTGCCGGTATCAATACAGCTTGCATGAGGTGAAGAGCAAAAGATGGAGAGGCTTCAACTCAACCCCGTACTACACATCTATGGCCATGCATGTCAGAGACAGTGCTGGAACCAGCCATGACCCGTACAGGAGCATGGCTGAACTGGTTGTAGATTGCAGAGCAACGACCGACGTTTCTAGAGATCTTGCGGATCTAGGATGCAAAGTCTACCAACGAACATCTTCTTCTAATAGGCTCCCGGCCGTGGCGTCCAGGTAGGCTGAGGCGCGGGTTCTGGCTTCCTGTACCCAGATCGAATCACCGCCGTAAGAACGAGATCAAGTCCGCCGAGCCGGGCGCCCTGGGCATCCAGGGCCCACAGAGTAATCGCGATGTAGTTGTCTTGGTGGTAGTTGAGGATGCCTTCTGGGACTGGGTAGGATGTCTGCTGGCCGAGGTTGTTTACTGCAGCAGAATCGCAGAATTTAGTAGAATGTAGATGAACAGTGACGGGGCAGATGAGCTTTCGGTGAGATGGCCAACCCAAGCGTGATGGACCCAATCCGGGGAGAATGACTGCGGATGAAGGGACACTAGAAACAGAGAAGATGGTACGTACTGTATTTGCCAAATTGATACCCATTCACGAAGATCTGGCACCTGTAGTTCATGCCTCGACCGTTCCCCTCAACGGCAGCGGGGTCGGAGCCATTGAACACGAAACTCAGTGGAATGTCCCAGCCGTCCAGCAGATTCAGACGGAAGGAAGTCGTGTAGAAGCCAACTCCCGCTTGGGAGAGACCATCCTTCGGATTCGACACCTTCCACTGGGAGTTTGGCGGCCGTGGATAGTGATATCCCTGGCGCTCCGCATACAAGGCACCCTCGTTGAGCGGACCACGAGCAAGATCGCGATACTGTTCCCCACCGAGATTCCCCGTCACCTTCCAAGCAATATCGGATTGTTGATGGCCGGAGAGTCCGTAGTTCAGAATGCCGTGGGGAACTTGATCTGGTCCGTACCTGGAGGTTCCTCGTCCTGGAGAGTAATCATTTTGGATTAGGCCGCAGGCACGATTACTGGAGGAGATGAGTATGAAGTACTTTCTACAGCCAATAATGCATTACAGCCTTCTATCCATCTATGTGGCTGAATTGGTTGGCCTACACTAGGTTCCGTGAAGATCCTATAGGTATGTAGTCGCAAGGCTGGCTACGAATCATTCACAATGACAAGCTAGTGACCAAGCGGCCAAAGATATCTTCCAAGAAGCTCTCAAGCCTCACTTTAGTGTCCATGGCACAGATAAATACGTGGTTCTCATGCTCCGATCAAAGGAGCAGAATCTCGTCACTGGTCAAATTCGGGAGGATCATGATAAGCGGCAGTGTGTCGAGGCTGGTATGGCGGGATAGAGCATCTTCACAGCAATCGCGTCCTCAACAGTGTCGTAGATTGATGGTGAAATTAGAATCACCTCTTCACCGTTTCTGCTAGCATGCGTTTTTCATATCTCTTCCGGGTTTTGTCCTTCTCCTTTTCTTTTTTATTCTTGCGGTCTTTCTCGTCTTTCGGTTTGCTGCTCTTATGCTTCCTCCGCCATCAGAGCCCGATCCTCCCAATAGTCCCAGATCAGAAATGTCGTCGTCTCTAGCCAGCGTCATCGGGGGTGCGATAGGCGACGGCATCGAAAAATAGACTGGGATTGCAAGTAAGCGAACGCTTTCTGTATTCTTCACCGTCTGATTCCCTCTCGTGAAATTCCCAGACGTCTGGTGCAGTGGTCGTCGTTTTGACTGCCAGGATGCATCCTCAAAGTCAATGATGATAGCATTGCCAAGCTTATGGTTCCATAACATGTTACGCAATGCTGTATCTCCATGTATCGCCATGATAGTAGTACGGAACCTGCGGTTCGAAGTCTCCAACGAAGACGGGAATATGATGTCCGTGTAATGGGCGAAGGTGATTGTAGATGTTAATTTCGCCCTGAAGTCTAAATGCGTTGTCTGCTGTAGTGGCCTTGATAATGACAGTGTAGCCATGAGACGACAATGAAGCCTTTAACAAGAAACCAGTCCTGCCGCGTATGTGTAACAAAGCTGGCAAGAACGGGCTTCGTGGCCTGGGAGGTTTTCCACGTCTGCCAAGCTCCACAGCCCTTCACTCACTCTTAGCCCTTCAGGAAGCAGTTGACAATCAACGAGTAATGGTGAACCGCGCAGCAAATCAAGTACTCTAGATATCAACAAGAACTAGCGAATTACCGAATCTTTCCTGCGCTACCTAAATAGTTATGTAGTTACCCAATTAGAACTCTATCCAACTTCGAAATCTTCCAAGTTTGCCAACCGACTAATCCTGAGGTGAACAACGTACTTCCTCTTCCCCACGCACCATATTATTCGCAAGTTCTATGAACTTATTGCGTTGTTCTTGAGCCCAATCCCTCAGGTTTCGAAAGACACTGACCCCTTGTATAAATATTTCCAGCGACCCTTGTAGGGCCCATGCCCCAATCAGGTTCATGTGATAATCCGTCGTTCGTCCAGGATCTGTTGATCGAGTTGGATGAATCGTGTACAGCATCAGAGTTCCATGTTGATATGTCGAGGTGATGGTATAAGCATTATTATCATAAACTGGTTCACCACCATTCAGGTAAGACTGGAGAATATGGATCCCCCGAGCCCCCAGCACCCCATTATATAATGCCTGTCGGTCTGCGACCACAGGCGAGCCCTCCAGACCCTTAAGCTCTGCAAAGAAATTTGGCAATATCGGCTCCTGGTCCTGTATCAATGGGATGATATAGTGACTCAGCTCACTCTGGATCTGTGGATCTAGTTGGTTTCTATGCGCTCCATCAAAGAAATCTGGTTTGGCGGTGACAAGGCCATCTGCAAATGGCTTCAGGTTTACAAAAAGCCGATCTTCCTGATATAGAATGGATGATGATAGAGGGTCGTCCTGAATTGTGCAGAAAACAGAGCCTATGACCATTTTCTCTGTCACGGCCTGGAAATCCTCACTTTGAAACCGCTCGAAATCTTCCTCAGAAAAATGGGCCGGGGAGAGTGATGGCCGCGGTCGTCTTGATCGTTGTATAATCTCATCCCAGTTATTGGGGCGACCGGGGAATTGATTTGAGAGGTACTTGTATCTAGCGGGGTAAGCCCCATGGTCAATGAGGATCTGCCGAAAGTTGGCGTCGTACGCTGAAGACCTCTTCTCTGTAGTTTTTCTTTTAGTGGACGGAGGCGGCGACATGGACATGTCAGCTATTTGGTTTTGCTTGCGCTTCTTGGGACGGGCCATGTTTGACGGATGAAGTGGATCAGAAGGATCAGGGTACTATTTCATGAGGCATCAGAAATTGACAATTCTATATCAACCAGAATAATTTTGCTTACCCCTCTAAGATCGCCAAGATTAGGACCACCATGCCTTGCAAATCGCTTCAATTTTGGATCATCTGAACACTAATGAATCTGGGGCCGGGGATGGATAAGAGAGTCGAGGGGTCCGCCGATCAAATTTCTCTAAGGCACGTTTTGTGAGCCAGACTTTTGAAAGGCGATCCCAAAAGTTCAAGGGGCTCCTTTGGCTCCCCTTGAGCTTTTGAGAGAGCAAATGCTGGCCGGCTGAGGTGGACGATTCTGAAGCAGGAGTCATGTCATGCATTGTTGCGGGATGAGAAGCCAGGAGCGACATGCTTCATGGACAGTAGAAAAGAGAAAGAGATGTATTAGTTAAGGGATGTCCTATAAGTGTTGGACTCGAGAGACAGAAAGAAAGAACACTTTTCGAATATAGACTATGACTGACTATACACAAGGGTAGTAGTTCTTTGTTTACCAGCCAGGCCCTAACACGCTTTCAGCACAACCAAACCTTCCCATACCACAAAGAGCTTTGAAAATTGTCATCTAACTGGGACCTTGCCGGATGAATCGAAACAAAGCATTCAGTGTACAGTCTCAGCACGCTTCAAAATCCTAATGCGTCAGTACGTAGATTCAGAATGCGCGGGCCTTTTTCTCTTGTCCATAGTAAGAGAATTCTCCTCGGGCGTCATCCTGCGCCTCTCGCTTGGTTCTTACAGAGAAGGGGGTGAGCTGTTTTAGGCGGTTACAAATTTACATTCTGCCGGCCAAATTTCTAGGTACAAAGAGGGATTAGTTACAGAGAATCGTTGGAGATCACAACATGAGTCCGATGGACACCAACCCTTGGCTCCGACCTTAGAGGCTGACACGGTACTTGAAATTTTCTGCCGCCATTTTATCCTCCATCCTCTCATACCTGATCCCAATGGCACCTATAAGTCCTCGAAGACTTTGCATCGTGAATGTGCTGCAGAGATGTATACATGGTGTAAGGCCCGTGGGTATTATGGTCTCTGGGCTTACCTGTATGTCAACTGGTATTGCTCGGAACAGTGGAAACTGTGGGTACGAGCTGCTGACCCTGCTGAGATCCCGGCTGTGAAGACAACTATGATCGTTGAGTCGCATTGGCGAACGCTGAAACACGACTATCTCCATAGATTCAATCGGCCGCGAGTTGACCTAGTTGTGTGGGTTTTGATTTCTCGAGTTCTCCCTGACGCAGTCCATCGAATGACAGCTATTTCAAGTGGTCAATTCCGCATATGTAAAGCTCAATGGCGAGAGGCATTCAGGAAGCAGTGGAAAAAAGAAGCCTGTAAAGCGGTTGATCCTGAGAAGTTGAAGGAATACCATACAAATCCAGTCAACTGGGTTTGTGCCTGTAAGTCATTCCTGCATAGTCGCTTCCTTATTTGCGGAACACATTGTCCGTTGCTTTGAGTCACCCAGTCCGGAATTTTTCGAATCCGTCAGCTCCATCGTCAATCGTATTGGTGCGCCAAAAAGTCGAAGCCCTGAAGCAACACACGAATCACTCCGAAGGGCTCGTTCTGCTCAGGCGACGAAAAGTGCAAGTGGACGAGACAGGAGGGGCGGATGAATTGAGGGGTTAGATATGGCCATGGCTTTGTTGGGCATTTCGGCATCCTGGGATGCTGAAACGCAGCATGAAGTACCAATGTCAAAGGGGGGCCGAACTTACGCAAAATGGGACGCAGATCAATGTCAGTGCCTGATGATCGATGTTGAATGCACTTCCACCCTCCCCAGCTCATTTGATGAAAGGTTGGAATATTCCGAGTAGATTCAACAGGAAAAGCCCCCATTTTCTTGTAGCCCTGCTCTTTTCTCTTTGCATGAAAAATTTTTCTCCGAAACTTGGCCCTCTCATTCTGGCCAGGAAGGCCAGTATTGTACGTACTGGCAGTTTTATGAGCACAAATCCTTCGATGTCATGACACAGTTGCCCGTTGGAATTCTGCGTCAAAATGTTCATCACCATCATTTAGTATCCGATCTAAGCTGGAAAGGTTTGTCTCTTTCAAATTGAGCAACGTGCCCAGCTGATCGGCTCCTGCTTTCACGAAACCATGTATGCGACTCTTGTACCTACCCTTGGTATTGGGGGGTCGCATGATGAAAAAAAGACGCTTTCAGACGGAATCTCTGCATCTTGACTTTAACAAATCAATCCTCGATCATGTTGAACTCTGTTCATATTTTTAATTGAAACTGAGACTCATCGCGTGGACCGCAATGCCCTTGTTGATGTTTCGAAGAATGCGGCCCCTTGGAATGCCACATCCACTGCTCCGAACGTTGATCCCCTCACGGAGCCGAAGATAATAAAGTGCTTCAGATCAGATTTCGATTAAAGATTCTTAAAAGAATGTCCCTGACCAGTGTGTATTTGTGCAACGTTCCGATGTGTTTTGGCTCTGTGGTCTTGATTTTGAGACCTTTATTCTTCACTTCCTTATCACCCCGCCTCCAAGCTCATTATCTATTATGAAGCTTGATGAATTCGAGATATCAGTCTCCGATGTCTTATCGGTCGGGGACGAGTGAATTCGATTCGTCGTCGGTGCGACGTCTGCTGCTTTTAGTTCTGTGCTGTGTTGCCGATAGTGTTCTCGTTGGTACCAATTGAGTGCGGTGGTATGTCCTGGAAATCTTCAACAGAAAAATTGAGGGGTTACTTTGGCTAATATTTTTTGAAGTGGGAGCTCCGGCTGGTCGAGAGCAGTGCCCCCTCGGGCAATGCTGTTCACGACTTGGGTGGGGTTAGTCACAATCCCTGCATATGTCCATGAAGACTGATGAACTGGAAGATTTTGCAGAACAGACGCAGAGCACTGTGGCACTGGATGTCAGGGCAATTGCGTTCAAGCCGCTGATAACCGGACGTCTGCTTCGAACACTTCTTCTCCCGCATCCCCTGCGGCGCCGCCCAAGCCCAAAATGTATGTAATCTACCCTCAAAGTCATTAAGAATAGGTTCACGGGCGATATCATGAATCTAATCACCAACGGACAGATCATGCGGCTTTGACTCCTTCAGATCAATAGCATATTATGAAAGTTGGGCATCCAGACGACCATGCGAGGTCTTCGAACCGAATGAAATTGATCCTACGCCATGGACACACATCACCTTCGCTTTTGTCCTCCTCGACACGCAGTGCCCTCAGCAACAAACGACACCAAGCTTTACTCGCAACTTATAGGGTTGAAGACCAAAAAGTCCGATCTGAATGTCTGGCTTGCCGTTGGTGGGTTCTCCACTATGGCGAGCAGCAGTGCAACACGCAGTGTTTTCATTGATTCGGCTATATCGTTTCTGAAGAAGTATGAGTTCGATGGGATTGATATCGACTGGGAGTATCCTGCTGCGGCTGATATAGGAGGCACGGCAAGTGATACAGCGAATTTCGTGGCATTAGTGAAGGAGATGAAAGGCAAAATGGATGGAAAGGGGCTAAGTATCACCATTCCGGGCGGAGGGTGTGAGTTTTATCTTGCCTGATGCAAACATGTCCTAGACTGATTGCTTACGAAAACTAGACTACATGAAAGGATTCGATGTAAAGGGAATGGAACCGTAGGTCGACTTATCTTGGTCTAAACAATCCAGGTGATTTATGGCCGTTTCTATCTGGCGCAGCGCTCGCCGTGCTTTTTTACGGCGGATGGCACCTCCTCGCCTGGAACGGTCCGTTCCCGACGCATATCGAGTTGATATTGTGGAAACTATCTGGCTTGACGATAAGCTTTCCACTTGTGGGGGTACCACTCTTTCTGGTGTTTTTTGAGCTTCCGTGGGTCTGGGACTCCACTGGAAAGGAAAAGGTCACAGTAGCCAAACTGAGCCCGCAGTTGACGGCGACTTCCTCTACGTTCCCCCGACTGGTAGGCGTGGCCATGGGAACCATATCGTCTGTTATACTTTTCCTTGGAGTGTTCTGCAGCTATGTTTACATATTTGCAAGAGCATACATAATTGTGCAATGTTTCCTCAGTCTTCGCCATCTCCCCGATGAAGCTTTCATGTTACCGAATTGGCTGATGTACTTTCCTCATATTAGTTAGGTTTCTGCTCTCTTTTCGTATGTATCTTTCTCCTTCATACAGTTAAGTTTTATCAAATGTAAAAACCCAGTTATCAGCAGGAGGTGCGAGGCACTGCGAGCCAATTTTTAAATCCTTATCGACAAAAGCTGAAGAAGTGAGTGGTGGGAAAGAGAGAGAGAAAATATGTTTAAGAATTCAAACTACGAGCACTTTCCGAGCGTCATGTTGCGCAAGATTTACCTCAGTGCCTCGGGCCCTACCTCGGCCCGGAACGTACAGCTCAGGACCACCGAATCCCTATCTTCTATACCCATTTACACCACGCAAGAGAAGCAAACACGAAAGGCAAAGTTCAAAGTTCGAGGAATCAATATAAGCCTGGCCTTGCAACATCTACTAATTCAAGGTATATTGGACAACCGACTCTGTCGCGGATGGATACAGGTCACACTATATCATCCACAGCCATTATATCATGTCGGAAGCTATGAAGCCAGGCAATGATGAGTGAGAACGATCTATTGCTCTATCTAAAGCTGCTTACCCAAGAAAAGGAAAGAGAAAAAGAATCCCATGAGTTCATGGCTTATAAGCCTATGAGCAATAAAGAAAACATCATCAAAGAACCTGCGGTGTGTGACGCTGAAAGAACATCGTAAGAAAGGACCTGCAAGCTGAGCGGGTAGGTGCTTTGACATATCATCCACAGCCTCGTTTGTTTTAGCGACTTTGAATATGCTATTGCTGCTGGAGCAAGCGTTGAAGGTACACCAGGCCCCTGCTGATGTACCCAAAATATGATAAAGTGAAATCCCATCCCGCTTCTCAAAGAAAAAGGCCTTCATTATAGGAAGCAGGGCAGCAGACATTTTGATATTGGCGGCAAGAACCTGCAGATGGAGAGTCGTGCATTTCCAAATAGCGGTAATGCGGAGTAGGCTGGACATCTTGTGAGAGTACAGATGCACAATCGGACCATTCAGGGGCTACGTGGCACCTCCTATATAATGCTGGCTAAGCTTAACAGGAACAAGCGCGATGCTAAGGCAATATCCTGGCTATTTTGGCACCCCGAACTACGAATGGACCGGGGACTTTGAGGACCATGACTTGTAGTGTTTTACTTAGTTGCAGGTTCCCTTCCAGCTGCTCCAGATGAAAGGATTCACTAGGTTAATGACTGCCTGGCCCCTATTTTCCCCCCATGTCTGCCTGAGTCTCCTGTGCGCCGGCGTGCGGGTAATAAGCACTTGGTATCGAGTCTCTTCGCAAATCCTTTATCTTATTCTTTCTTGTCACTCTTTACATCATTATTCAAATCCTTTTAGAAATTATCAGCATTTATAACCTCTCGAGTGACCATGCGAGGTACGTCACTGCTCTCGCTGGCCTTGATAGCCTTGTGTCAGGTGGATGCACTTTCACTCCACAAGCGAGATGCGCCGGCCGTCGTCGGGTTCAACATTGAGCGCAAAGAGATAAAAGCAAGTCTGCTCCAGAAGCGAACTTCCACAGTCAATGTGGCATTCGAAAATATGGTATGGATTACCTACCCTCCTGGATGGGATGGATGGACAGAACTAAGCTTCATTTGCTAATTATCTAAAGCAACAAATGATGTACATGTGTAATGTGACTTTGGGAACCCCACCACAAGAGCTTGCAGTCCTTCTGGATACAGGCAGCAGTGATTTCCCAGTAATTGCAACCGATTCAACTTACTGCACAGGTGGAGGTGGAGTTGATCACTGGAACGAGGCATGCACCGAATCTGGCACATATAATGCCAGCGCCTCCTCAACATTCAAGCTCGTCGATCACAACTTCAACATAACATATCCATATGAACATCCAGAGAGCGGTGACTTCGCAACTGATACTATGACGATTGACGGAATGACACTACAGAATATGCAGTTTGGAATTGCATATGAGGCCAGCTACTACAATACACTAGGTCTTGGGTATAGAACCGATGAATCCTCAGATCACTACGCGAATCTCCCTGAAGCCCTGGTCAACAACGGCCTGATCAAATCGGTTGCATACAGTCTATGGCTGGATGACCTTGCTGGGAGCATTGGCACCATTCTGTTTGGCGGAGTCAATACTGCTAAGTACACTGGCGAGCTGCACACACTGTCCATCCCCTCTGTCAACGGGGTATATCGTCAACTTGTTGTCCTCCTCACAGACGTTGCCCTGCAGACCAGCTCCAATTTATCCACCAGCTACAACTCATCTGACATGCCAGCATATACGATTCTTGACTCTGGTTTGACGATGACCTATCTTCCAGACTCAGTTGTTGAGGGGATCTATACAGATCTGGGTGCCTGGTGGGTGCCAGAATATCAAATCGGTTTAATCAACTGTAGCATGGGAAAACAGAACTATAATGTGACCTTCACCTTCACCAGCTTCGACATTAACGTCAGCCTGAGTGAACTGGTCCTTGCAATAATCAGACGTGCTACTTTGGAATTGTGCCTAGCGGAGTGAGGGGGCAATCCTGGGCGACACCTTCCTTCGCAGCGCGTACGTCGTCTATGACTTGTCCAACAATGAGATATCCATGGCCCAAACGAACTTCAACCCGGGTGAAGACAACATCTTGGAGATTGGAAACGGCACCAATGCAGTTCCTGGGGCGGTTTCAGTCTCTGTCACCACCTCCGCCACTATCCCAACAGGCGTCATTGTGCCCATGGCGGTGACCCTCCCGGGAACCTAGAGCACCCAGGGAGCCCAAGGGACCTCGGGCCCCATCGAGACCAGTGTCACAGCAGCTCCCTCCAAGGGCCTGGCGGTCTTCCCCACGAGCAATCCCAGACATGTCATCGCTGGTCTGGCGGGCGCAGGCCTTCTCCTTGCGCTGTAGTGTAGTGGGAAGATTATAACTTTGAATTGTGCTGAGAGCATCGCATAACTGAAATATATCAAGTTTTGAATACTGTTATTAATCTTCAATTTTATAACCATGTTCTGCTAGAACACAGGCTAAGTAAAAGCAGACTTACTTCCGTTATCAGCAGCGGTGATAGCAGGGGCTAACACATGGTTAACATATGCTGAACGGTGCTAGGAACACTCAAAACATACGCCTTTGACCAGCAGCACGAGCAGCACGTTGACCTATCATGTTTAGCATATGTATTGGAGATTTTAAGGGTATACTCACGATCGGGGGCGCCGACTGAAAGCGACCATGCACATCGAAGACGTGGCGGAGTTTGCCCGGGTCCTCCTCGCGACCACGGAGATGACGTTTGCGAGCGGCTGGCTCCGGATCGAGCTGATCCTCTTCTGCCAGCTGGCGGCCATCACCGGGAACCGTCTGCAGGCGCTGCTGGACCTTCGCTATCGACACCTCCAATTGAACCTGATCCGCGATCCGGACGGAGGGCGTCCGCGACTGTTCATTTTCCTGACACCCGAGTTCACCAAGACGTTCCTAGGCAAGAAGGAGCCGTACGTTTCCTCCCATTTCTCTTCCTTTTCTGGTTGCTGATCTCTTTGAAATGGCCTCCTTGCCATCCTATTCCCACTGCTCACGGTCTTGCTCGTCTTCTCCTGAGGGAAGGAGGGAAGGCATCAAGAAAGGGAGGTCTCCTGTGCGGAGCCCAGGCTGATTGAACTGAACAGGAACACTTTCCCTATCCCCGAGATCATCTATGACCCGACTTTGGTCCTTAGCCCCCATGTCTTCCTCCTGGGCATGTTGTTCCGGATCGGAGCCTTCAAGAATATATCCGTGGACGGCCCAATCGTGAACTGCCCGGAGAATTTGTACAGCCTCGGCGTTTTAAATGGGCTTAACCAGCAGGAATTGCAGTTGAAGGATGAGCTATTGGATCAATTTGTGTTCTGCCAGGCGGTTCGAGAAGCGGATGGGGCTCGGATCGCTCTTGATCAGCAATTGTCGTCGGTGACCCTTCGATACCGGATGAAGCGGGGAGGCGAAATCACGGGCTTCGAACAGGTCACAAAGCCATACCGCCTTCGATATGGAGCGGCCAAGGCATTCAATGACAGCCGTGAGCATTTTCTCATTTCCTTTTCGTTTTGGCCAGTGTTGCTAACGGGGATGCCTGGTCGGACAGCGGACGTGTCGGACGAGCTCCAGAACGTGATGTTACAGCATGCAAGCATCGACACCTTCGTTCGGCACTATAGTGTGGGTATCCACGTTGACGCGCAGGCAATCGTCCGCGGCTTCCCGTCCCAAAAGCGATTGATGCGTTTTGCGTGCTCCATGAGCCGGTCGATCGATCCTCGGCGTCCCTACAAGTTGACGACGGAGCAGTCGAGTGCCATCAACGAGCTCCCTCGCGTGTGTGCCTTACAGGAACTGATCCAGAAACGCAAGCAGGCGCGGGATGCGTGTTGTGACAAGAAATATGAACGCGCGGACAGGAAATATCAACGGGCCCTCCGTGAGCTGCGAAATGAGAAGCAACGGCAACGCAACCAACTGGTGTGGGAGAACCTGGAGCGGTATAAAAACGAGCAGCCGGTGATCGATAGCGAACGGTAGCTTTCTGGGAAGGTGGTCGATGAGGAGGTGATCGGGGCCTTGCAACGATCGGGATATATGACGCCGCAGCACATGATGCTGATCGACACCATCCTGACCATGCCGGCCGCCACGATCGAAGCGGAATATCGGCGCCGGATTGCCGTGATCAATGCGGTGATTGCGTTCTGTGATGTGGAGGAGAGTGCCACCGTCATGGCGGCCCGGCCCGTCCCGGAAGCGTCCCGCAACCGATGCTGTTGCATCCACGCAGACGAAGAGGCAAGAGCGCACACAGGAGGACGAGGATGAGATCGCTCTCCGCCGGGTGATCGCATCGGTCCGAGTGGTCACACCAGATCAAAGACCGACAATTTGCTTCCTCTGTGTTGGAAACCCGGCCCTCGCACGGGGGGAGCGGACAAAGGAATACAAGACACCAGGGTCTCTAAGCAGACATCTTCGACGACGGCATGTTGACCGTCCTTGGGCGGAAGGCAAGACGATCAATTGTAATGTCTGCGATGTGACGCTAATGCACAAGATGCATCTTATGAACCATGCGGAATCTGCTCACGGAACGGTCTCGCGAGTGCCTCTGTAGTTCCATTTGAGGTCTTCACTTTGAGTCTCCATGCCCTGATATGGTCGTCCGTCGAGGCCGATGGCTGGGCCCGTCAAGTTACAGTCTCCCTATCTTGCCTCATTGCGCGGTTACTTGTGATCAATCATCGCACTGCACAAGAAGGGCAGGACCCTGGTTCAGTGCGATTTGCATGTTCTCTCTAGATATGTACTGTTTAACCATATGCTTTCGATTATTTCGTTTCTGTCAAAATTTTTTTCCCCTTGTATTCTCATTTTGTGTTTGTTACAAGCATAGGTCGTATGCGGAAATTTATTTATGTTCTCCCAAAACTGGTTTCATGAACTTCCTTGCATTCGTCTAACTCACTGCTTAACTCATTATCTGACACGTCGTCAAAGCCGTCGGTACATTGCGGCGTTAATTGATGAATCACCGTGTCATTGAAGTTTTCAGCCTATTTTTGGCAGAGATGAGAACGTCAGTTATGGCTCACCAGATTGGAATTCTTCTGAGGCAATACCCACCAGAAGGCAAGAAAGGACTACTTGCATACTGTACCCGTGCTAGCTAAACAAGGCTTGATTTAGAATACTAAAGTTGTATGTTATGGGGAGAACAAGTTCACTTTACCCTGTCTTCCATCCGTTCAAAGTATCAATGGAAGATCGGGTATAAGGATGATCAGGGCCTAATACTTTCTCACGCAGTCTAATACAATTGTTTATTAAGACAGTGGCGGAAACATTACGGCCAAGACTTTTCCAGGTGTGAGCCAGACTGTTCATGCTGGCCAGGGTGTCTGGATGCTCTGGCCCCAGCACCCTCTTCCGGACCTCCATCACTTGCACATTCAGCTCTTCTGCCTCCTTCCATCGTCCCTGATTC
>JSYV01000982.1:0-10907 GCA_000787455.1 Evansstolkia leycettana | reverse complement strand
TGATTCCGCCTCGTCATGATTATGTGCTTAGCGTTGCACGGATGGGTTCATAACACTAGGAAAGCAATAAGGTAGTATCGTACTAGAAGATCAGCGTAGGGAGGGAAGGAAAAGGATGCCAAATCGGGGCCGAATGTGGGAGCAGATATCCCAAGCGAGGATGTAAACATCTCAAACAGGCTAGCTGAGAATACAGGTCCAAAAGACCAGCTGGGCCGTCACAACATGTAATAGATTTATATAAGTAGAATTCCTTTCTCTATTATTAAAGATGTCAGATCCAGTCTATCAGGTGAAAAGAATGATATTCGGCTATCAAACTACCTAATAGGTGATCTATGGACGAGAATATCAAGCATGGGGAAGGAAAGAAGAAGATGGGGAGCTTCTGTGGGGAAGATATGGGAGTCAAACAGAACAGGAAGGCGGTCAATACAGGCAGAATAGGAAGGCCGTGAACGGGGCTGTGACAATCATTAGGTTGAACCCCTTTGAATCCCTAGATTTCTTAGCCTAGTTAATTTACCGTTGGAGATACATACTTTACTATAGTTATAAGTTACTAGCGCCAGTTGGTATTACCAAGGGCTGATTTGCCTGATGGTAAAATGATTTGCCTTACCGTTTTACCGTCTTACCAAATCACATCCCTAGCCATATACAGTACATAGTCATTACTGTTTGGTTCGATTGCGGGGATTAAGTTCAACCAACAGTCTGGGGCATACAAGGCTGGCTCCAGTGAGGCATTTAGATTCTGGACAGACGACGTGGGCGTTCTTCCTAGTCTCCTCTCCTTGCCTTATCGCCAAAGTCCTCCTAGTGGTTCACCTGGCGGTTGGAGGTGAGGGGGCCGTCCAGTGCCCCAAGATTGTGCTGGCTATGGCTCTGTCACCATCATCATGTGCAGATTCACAAGAGAGAGAGGCTATACAATAGATTGACAACCAATATCGGGCAATCAAGCCCTTCGCGTTACCTGTTCAACAGGCATGGCTGCCATACATCAAAAAAGAACTGACCAGATGAAAGAGCGTCTGACTGGAAAATGTTTTATCCGACACCTACAGGCTGTGCGGCCGAAGTCAAGAGATTCCCAATCTCTCCCCTTAACCGCTCGGGCAAAGTGTCTACTTGATGAAAGATCGGACGAAAACTATGATACATAAAACAGACAAATGTCGAAATATACTGCACATCTGCCTGCTAATCTGCGAGAGAATCAACAGCCATGTAAGATAGTAGAAACAGGGAAGCACCAAGCTTTGGAACCACCAGGCGTCTGCTGATCAGAACCGGGACTCGAGATTGTCCGACTCAGCAAGCATGACATTACACTCCAACCTCGTGCTGGAAGAATAATAATGTGCAGGAATCCAAACACATGGATGCCATGACCGAGACTCGGGTGGAGCTTTTACTGCCATTCAATGATGTGAGAAGACCTGAAGATCATGATGTTCACGGAATGTCCAGGATGTCAAATGTTGACGATCTCCCAATTATAATGGCCCTGTATTTATTCCATGTCTAAGACTCATTGTTGGTGAACAAGGCAGTTGTTCTTCGATTGCTGCTGTAGGATTATTCTCGGGGTGAACTCCTTCATTCTCGCGAGATCCTCCGATCGATACAGACGGTCACGGGACTTCGTGTTTGGCGTGTCTTTTCTTGCGTTTCGAAACCGCGCGCGACATCAAAAATTTCGTCATCAGAACGTGCTGCTTATCCGTAAACCAGTTTGAGGGATTCATGCACGCCCATATTTCTACATCCATGCAACTGTCCTTTGGGATAAATTCAAACATTCAGGCCAATATTTATCGCTAGGAAACGCGGGCCAGGCACAGCGGGAGCTCCATCCAACCTGAGATATCTTCTCCTCGACCACGCGAGTCCAATTGGAGGTTCATTGTGTTTGGAGGCATTCAAGGCATCGCTTTCAATTGAAAGTCAGCAAGTCTATAGAAGGCCTGTCCAGATCAATTGACATTCCAGGAATTGTAACAGAATTGTTCCTCTTTAATCACCTGTTGGAAGTACTACTCAGCTCAAGAGTGAGTGAGCTTTAAAAAGCGAAAGAGCCTCCACAATAGGAATTGGCAAAGTAGAACAGAAATTTGGAAACTCGTACGGATTATTGTAGTTTTAACGACCAATCGAAAAAGGGATCGTAATAATGTGATCAAATAATGCGGCGATCGGTGGAGGATTGCGTCTCGAAAGAGCTACAGTAGTATGGGCTGTAGTACGTGCAGCGTGCGCTATCCGCGTCCACATCGCGACGCGATGTACGAAGCGTTTTTTCACTACTCTAGGGAAACTTGATCTTCCCCGTGGTACTTCTTCTAACTCCAGATATGATGTCTAATTGAGTCTTCCATATATCTTTCTTGCCATCACTGTCCACTCTACCCTAAAGAACAATTGATCTCCTCCGATTCCAACATGTCTGATCCCGATTCGACTGTAGTGGCACGCTCATCGTCACCACCAGCATCCCAGACGCCGGAGCCCACATCATCTCTCAACTACGCATTTCTTGTACATTCACAGAAGACACTGACTCAAAACCTTCCTCCCCGTGTCGATAATAAATTATTGGCACGCCAGAAGCGTCGTCGAACGAGGTGCGTACGCGCAGAGATTTGCCGACATCATGTTGACCCCCGCCAAACTCGCCAGCGGGTTCGATACGCCTCATTTTACTAACTTCATACCCTATACAGCCCAGAAGACCATGCCGTCCTTGAAGCGGAATACCAGAAGAACCCAAAACCGGACAAGGCAGCGCGCGCCAACATAGTCAGTCGCGTCTCGTTGGGGGAGAAGGAGGTGCAAGTACGTTGTTTCCTCTTAGACGCGAAGATACCCAGTACAAAGCCCGTTCTAATGGTACCGAACCTCGCATTGCTAGATTTGGTTCCAAAACCGTCGTCAGAATGATCGCCGCAAATCCAAACCTCTTCAGCCCCACGAGCTTCTCGCTCCTCGATCGAGCATGACCGATTCATCGCAGCAGAGTACCAGTGACGATAATGGATCAACGGAGCCAGAACAACAGGATAGTCAAGATCATGATAGGACCGAGCACGGCACTCTCGAGACGTCTCCAGATGATGCGGCGGTTCGGCGATCATCTGAATCTGAAATTCGGCCAGACAAGAAAGAAGAGCAGGAGCAACACCTCATGACTTCCCAAACTAGTCTGGCCTCTGCTTCTCAAGAACTTCCTCAACCTACCCAAGATACACAACCCGAATCTGAATCGTCTCAGAAGGAAACAAGCATACAACGCGCCGAAATGCAGCCTGCTTCTGCGAAGAGGAAACGCGCCATGTCCGATATTCGCAGTGATGCATTCAACGTGCAGCTCGCGTCAAAAGCGGGAATGTCGCAAGTGATCAAATCCCCACCATCGCTAAGGCTCTCTCTTTCTGTCGACGGCGAGGCAATGGTGCGGAAGGAAGGCGAATTGACACCGTCTCCACCCAAAGGACGTAACGCTCTCCGGATCGCCATGTCATCGGATGGAAAAGCGGTGATTCGCGCTGGCAATGAGCCATCGCCATCCAAAAACCGAATTTCGATGTTTACGACTAGAACGCCTCGATTTGCAGGGCTTCGAAGAAGCAATAGTGCAGTGATCCCTGGCACGCCACGAGGCAGTGCGAACGACAAGGACAAACCGTTTGGAAGATCCCGCGATCCCCGCAATTGGGAGTCCTTCTTTGATACCGATGCAAGGAGCGCGTTATCAACCCCATCGAGTTCCCAGAGCGCTCCGCCCAACAGCGCCTCGCCCAACCCTTTTGGGCCGAGAAGTCACCGTTCCTTGACGCGAAGCCTCTCGGCGAGACACAACATGCCGGCACCTAATTCTGCCTTGCTAAATACCCCAGTTCCTCAGCCATCGGGAGAAAAGAGGCGCAAACTATCACGCACTGTTTCTTCTTTGGGTAGACTGGAGTCAGGCCATGGCGCCTCCATCAGCAAGATGTCCAGTATCTCATTGAAAGAGATCAAGGACCGTTCAAGCGGGAAAAAGAATAACGATGAGTTGGTGATGCATGATGGCGACTCAGACAAAGAGAACTGGATCCCAGGAACACAGGTCTCCCGAGTTCGTCGACGGGCAACTTCTCATGCCACCCGTCGTCCAGTTCTCAAAGAGGCGAACGGCAAAGACGGCAGATCCCACCGCAACTTGAGCAACCTGGCCAGCAGCCAGCGCGCCCGAGCTTCACAGGGACAGGACCCCAACTCCAGCAAACATGACGCCAACTTTGTTCCGGAGCTGAATGCTGAAGTCTCGGCATTTATGGCTAGTGCAGGTGGTCCCAGCCAGGACGAAGACCTGGATTGCATCCAGGGTCTCTTATCCTTGAGTCAAGGTGCATGGAGATAGGGCAGGCTGTCCTCCTATACGCGCTTTGAATAGTCTTAATTTCCTTTGTCAGCAATACTTTTCCTTTGTATGTATTTTGGAGATGAAAGCCAGTAAGCGGTGTCTGTACGTGTGATGAGTGAATGAGCCAGTCATGCTCATTCGATCATGATTGTTTCGACCTTTCCTTTGTTTCTTGTTTAACCCCCTCATAGATGAACTGTTTCTCTCGAGATCTTCCATTTCAAAGCGTCGATAAACCCCGATTTCCATGTCTGGGTAGATAACCGGCAAATCCCTGTCTGAAGTCGAAGAAATCCCTGGAGAATGATGCTGTCGTCGATGAAGATGCTGTTGTTAGGGAAGACTGGCATAGATAGCCTCAGGTTAGATTCAGATTATAATGAACGATAATGTGTCACATGCCCTAATGGGCTTTGCTGATAGTAAACACATATTGGGATGATTTCTGTGGCAGGATGTCAACATCAATTTCAGCCCCCGATCGATAGGTCACTGGGATCCATGATCTTCGTAGAAGAGGTGGGTGAGTGCAGATGATTGAGAACCTTCAGGTAAGTATGTATAAACAGACATGTACACTTCATGAGAGCATACTACTCTATTCCCGTTGATCTCCTCAGAAGCACTGGTAGTGGTAGTAGTCCTTAAAAGATTCATAGCCTCTCAATGAGCAGAAAACCTCTTTAATTATAATGCTTGTCGTTGATGAAGATGCTGGTATTAGAGATATCCCAAACATTATGTAACTTAGTATAGTTAAGTTACAGATTTGGAGTCCAACGATGTCACATACAGACATGGCCCGTGCGCCTATCCAGATCGGCGATACGAATGATTACTCCTTATCGAGATGAGATGCTTCTTCTCCGGTACGACACACTCGGCACGGACAGGAACACAACACTCCTCCTGAACTGCTGTATCTGTTTCATGAATCCTATTTTAAGGAATACCTCCCGTTGGTCTTGGGTAAGTGGGGTCCTCCTGTGCATTTTCTCATATGGCATTCCTGTATTACTGCCGTTCCCGACTTGAACCGTCCCGATCCCAGGTCCGTGACTGCGTCAGTGAATCCAACCTGATCTATGAGACCTCGTACTTTGTTTTTCTTGCTTCTACCAAGGCATCAGTCTGCATATGCTTGGGGATGATTCTTGGTCTCTTCATGTCAAAAAGCAGATGCAATCCGTCGGCGTACTTGCAACCCCATTGTATTATCAAGCGCGCCACTGTATATAAGAAGAGATGAGTCTATACTTTTTTGACCCATCTGGCTGCTGACTGTTGCCATTCTATTCCTTTATGGCCGCATCCTGTTGAGCTCTACTATATACTGCTGCTCGACACAATGAGCAAGGGCACGATTTTATCGCATTATCTATTATTTGCCTTTTCTCATCGCCACTTGCGTATCTTCGAACTATTGTCTCTACGAATGGCAAATTTTACCTTCGATCAGAGAAAAACAGCCCAATAAAACTCCTCCTTTCCAGTGGCAGCTCGATATGAAGCTAACCATATACTGCGATGCAACAGCTTATTCGAAAACCTCACTGGAGAACTCATAGTATTAGTCCATCATCGTGGGTTTCTTCTAGAAGAACCATCCCAGTAGTTCAACCCGAACTTTCGACCATGAGCAAGAAGCCTCGTGTGGCTATTATAGGGGCTGGTTTCTCCGGCTTGAGATGTGCCGACGTCTTAATCCGGAACGGAGCACAGGTGACAATATTCGAGGCGAGAGATAGACTAGGAGGGAGGGTGCGTTTGCCCGTGCATGCGGCTGATTTCGAAGACGTCTGACTGATGTTGAGTAGGTATATCAGCAAAGGGTTGGCAAGCATCTGGTAGATCTGTATGGTATCCTGCTCTCTTTCCTTCACGTTTTCATCCCCTGGTCGTCTTTGCTCTCGCTGACATCCAGAAAGCGGACCTAACTGGATCCATGGCACCCGAGGAAACCCAATCAGGACGATTGCTGAATCAACAAAAACATGTGCAGAAGATTGGGACGGAAGCCAGATGATATTCAACCAGGATGGGGAGCAACTTGACGAGAAGACAGTGAACAAGATCTCCGAGTTTATGTGGACGACCATCGACGATGCTTTCGAATATAGCAATAAGCATAAAGAGACTATTCCCATCGAACGCAGCTTGTTGGACTTTTTCCGCGAGAAGCTGGATGAGATGGACTTCACGGACCAGGAAAAGGCGATGTGTTTGGAATCCTGCAAATTATGGGGAGCGTACGTCGGCGATCCAGTGTCGAGACAGAGCCTCAAATTTTTCTGTCTCGAGGAGTGCATTGATGGAAGTAGGTTGAAATTCGTAAGATTCACTCTTGATAGCGCATTGACTGACTCCGCCCCGTGCTGCAGCTAATCTTTTCGTGGCCTCTACCTACACTCGTATCCTGGAGCATGTTGCGGCACCTGCGAAGCAACATGCCGAGATCCACACTGGGGAACCTGTTGTAAGAATCGACGCGAAACCGCGCCCGTCCATCAACGAACGCCACGATATCACAGTGACCACCTCCGCTGGGAAAAGCTTCACCTTCAACGAAGTGGTCGTTACCTGTCCCCTAGGCTGGCTCAAGAACAACAAATCGGCATTCAACCCCGAGCTGCCCCCTCGTCTTCTGACCGCCATCGACAGCATCTCCTACGGAAGACTAGAGAAGGTCTACGTCACCTTCCCACGGGCATTCTGGCACACAGCTTCAGACGAAACTGCTGCTGCTGCTCCTCCTGCATTCGCCCAATTCCTCGAGCCAAACTACGTCGAGCAACGTCCCGCCAACATCGAATGGAACCAAGAATGCGTTTCCCTCGCAGCACTCCCAGCCGAATGCGCCCATCCCACACTCCTCTTCTACATCTACGGCCCCTGCGCCACTTACATCGTCTCCCAGCTGAAAGACCTCGATCCTTCGTCAAAGGAGTACTTCAATCTACTCGAGGAATTCACCCATCCCTTCTATTCCCGGCTACCAGGCTACTCGTCTTCGAATCCTGAATGCAAACCGCTCGCCTTCCTAGCTACTCAGTGGCAGAACGATCCCTACGCGGGAAGCGGGTCCTACTGCAACTTCCAGGTTGGACTTAAGCAGGGTGATAAGGATATCGAGGTTCTGCGCGCGGGGATGGGCGTAGAGCGCGGCGTCTGGTTCGCAGGCGAGCATACGGCTCCGTTTGTGGCGCTGGGGACAACGACGGGTGCGTACTGGAGCGGGGAGCGGGCGGCGGGTCAGATCTGCGATGTGTATGGGCTGGCAAAGGAAGGGATGAGTGTTGGATGGGACGATTCGTTGCCTTCTGCGGAGGGGAAGAGGGTTCATGTCGAGTCGAAGGTTCCGGCAATGAAGGGAGAAATAAACAGATGACTGCATAATATATAAACGCTGAAGTATACCATATTTATCAAGAGCATACCCTGCATGGCGTATTTCTCTCCCTGACGGATATAGAATTGAATACAGAAGAAGTGGAGAACAGTCATTCATGCTGAAAGAGCAAAAGCCATCCTGAGGTATCAGTCGAGAATATCACGAGCAAAAAAAAGGTTGAGCGAGGAGATAGAATCCCGTGGAACGGTTACAATCAGAAAGTCATCAAGAGAAGCAAAAGATGATATTGACCAAGTGATTCGATGATGCTCATCCTCGAGATTGAGCGTACTAAATAAATAATACATCTCAGCCCTCCAGTAGAACCCCGCTGCAATTCAACACGCAATCAAGCAAGAATAACTGAACATGCGCCATCAGAGAACCCCAGCTTCAGATGTATGAGAAAAAAAGTGAGTAGCATACACTTCCGGACAAAATGGGTATCCACGAAACTCCCCACTAAGCGCCTGAGCAAGAGTAAACAGAGTAAAACAGCGGTTTCTAAGAGTTCAACTCCAGGGGAATCCATACAGTACCTGAAAGAACTGCGGTTGTCAAGCAAAGCTGCAAGCTAGGTTGACTGCAGGCTAAGCAGTAGGTCTGAGGGAGTGTGTCAAGAAAAGACAATCACGAGAATTCTGCTGCTCGTGGTTTGAGTCTCATGAAGTAACCCTCGAAGGCTCCTGAGGATTCAGCACACCTAGATAATATGTGGTATGTGAATTCGTGAAAAGATGAGCTCAATGATATGCATCAATGGCTCTGCTGAAATGGGCGCCGCGGCATGACTTCGAATGACATGAGCGACGGGAAGGCGGCGCTATCCACCAGATCGAATATGACTTGTGTGATGACATGTGAAAGCGCGATCGCACCTTCAATCTTCCCAGATTGTCTCCAAATCGAGATCCTGACGACGTTCAGCGCCGCATACACTCCATCTTTTCCTCTTGTCGCCCCGAACACCGTACCCTCCTAATCCCGGCCGGATATTCGCAAAGCTGCCCAACGGACTGGAAACATCCGACGTCCCGCGCCGCCTGTTTCCGTTGCTTGCTGCTTCTGACGCGTCCGCCTTGTCGGCTGCGGCTTTCAGTGCCGCGATTCGATCAGCCTCAAGAGCTTCGGCTTCCGCATCAGGAATGTCGGGTATGGTTTCTAATGATGATATGCTGGGACTCCTCGATCGCATGCTCGTGGGTGTCGACGGCATAGACGACGCGGAGGAGACCGAATAACTGGGGTATGATTCATTGTATTTGGAACTCAGCACAGCGGGCGACGAGTGCGTCGAAGGGTGATTGTTGAAAGATTGCGTGTTTCCGTTGGTAGCATGAAAATGAAGGGGAGACGAGGGTCGTCGCCGACCAATGCGCGGGAATGTATTATGAGGTGTCAATACTGGCGACGTAGGATGTAGCTCCGATTGCGAGTGAGGCGACATTGGGTGAAGGTCAAGTTCAGCGTGTTCTGAGATAGTTTCTGAGATGTGCAAGGATGCCATCCTACTGTCAACATAATCCTCCGATAAATCCTGAGGAGAGACTTGTCGTTTAGGCGTAGCATGAGGAGACAGATTTGAAGGGGCCCCTCGGTTGTTGACGAAGATATAGCGACCCCGCGAGTCCAGCCCGGGGGATGAGTGGGCACGCATCATGGGAAGCGCACCCGGGATCTCTACCAGCGAACGAGATCGGATATGGGTCTTTGGCAGAGGGGAACGATTTCGAGGAGAACCCGTAGGTCCTGCCGGGACAGACAAGGTTATCATGACGTCCTCCGTCCGTTTCGTCTTCGCTGCTTCCCCGAGAGGGACTTCACGCGCCGAGTCGACCGAATTAACCGATCCGGCGGGACTCTCCGGGAGCACGATATGCTCCGGCAGTAACTGAGAGTCTTTCATTTTCTGAACGAGAGATTTGTCGGACTAGATGAATCGCATTATCGTCGAATGGCACCTCTGATACCCAAGGCGGATATCGACTCCAACCATCTATCCCAGTCTCCCTAAATGGATTCCTTTCGGTCGAACATGGACGATGCCTTGGACAGTGCCAACGGTTTGCTCGGATGAGGTAAGAGACGAATAATAAGGAAAGGGAGTCCGAAAATCGGGCGAAAGTTGCTCAAGACTCGGATGCGCCCAGAGGAGAGAGGAGGGTCGGGAGTGGACGAAGGGACCCAGTACCACGGCAATAGAACCTGCCCTTTGATCCTATGTCATTTCTGAGAAGCTTCTCTCAGTTGACCAGAGTTCAAAGAAGAAGAGAAGACAGACGAAAACAGAAAAAGGAGAACAGGACAGTAGTAGGGGGTTGCGATGAAACAAAAGACCACGCGGAGACTCCAGAGCCTTCGATTCGGCGGGAGAAGCTTTCCCCTGTTTACGATGGCCTGAGGCCACCAGCTGAACTACCTACTCTCCATACGGAGTACTACTTCTGCACCCTTTCCTCCAGTCTCGAACGTTTTTCCCTTCCTCAGACCTCTGGAGTCGAGTCTTTTTTCCTTCGCTACTCCAGGAATCAATGACTGTTTGGTTCCAAGTCTCCACTTCAGTTCGTTTTCTTCTGGCGGACCCACAAAGGCAATGGAAGACGTCATGAAATGATTCCACGCGACGCTGTAGGTTCCAACCTACGATACTAATTTTTACACTCCAATATTGAATCGCACACGCCATACAATTCCAAATCTTGTTGTTAGGACTTCTCAATCACGCGAAGCGGGTATTAACTTTTATTGGAGCAAAAGTAACTTTTGCTGGAAGGTCTCTCTCATTGTATCTGTCACCATTCTACCCATCCTGACTTCTACAGTTCACTCGTCATCACCATCATGGTCTCGCTCCCCGTGTTGATCAGTTTCCCTGAGCGCTGAGAGTTGGGGGTTTGAAACCCATTTCCATCTTGCTAATCGAGCTGTCAGCAAGCCGCAAATATGCACAGACACAATCTGAGGGCGATTACGTCCAGAGGGAGCCCTTGGAGAATGCAGTGAATTTACTGGCTGACTAAGCGACATTAGAGTTAACTTAACGTAATCCGACAGCGAACCGGACAGGACAGCGAACCGGACACAAAGATGCCACCAACGCCGCAA
>JSYV01000981.1:0-34108 GCA_000787455.1 Evansstolkia leycettana | reverse complement strand
GTTGCGGGAAAATTCGCACTTCGGTCGTATTCGCCGCTCGGCCGTGGATTACGTTAGTTAGTTAGCTAGTTAACTAAGTTAGCGCTTAATCTGTGATGGCCACCTTGCACCTGCTCCTAGATCCTTCCATGCTGACTCGCTATCACCTCGCTGACCAATTGCACACAACATATTCAACCTGTATGGCCCGCTATTGATCTCCCTTCTGTCCTTTTCCCTCTTCAGCTTGATCTCGTTGTCTTCCACTGCCTGGTAGCTTAGATGGCCGATCAGATTGAGTTCGTGACATGACCATTGGTTGGGAGTAATGACAGTCGATATGGTTAACAGGAGGCAGTCGGGACACATTGTACACTCTTGGCAGCGCCAGCATTCTCAAATATAGTCGATCCTCCATCACACATATACAGTTCCCCAATGTAATTCCGGCATGAATAGTCTGAGTAGAAGTAGCAGGTGGCATAACCAGTAAATGGTCCAGCAGGATTTGGTTCCCATTCATTAACAGCAGCCCATGATGCCCCAGGAACCGCCTGTTCGTAACAGGGATTGAAGCCAGCCACAAAGTTCCACTGGAATTGACTAATACTCAATCCTTCACTATTGAAGTATGTGATGTCCAGCCAGGGTGTGCCCTGTGTTTGACACGCTGTGGTAGAGACCAGTGTAGACAAGAAGAAAAGTGCCTGTTTCATGATGACTGTGGGTGGATGTAGAGTCGGAGTTGCAAGCTGAAGTTATGATATGACTCTCAGAAGAAGATGATGAAGTAAAATTAATTGAATGATCAAATCCATCAGGGAACAGATTTGCCCCTTTATATGTTGGAATCAGCACTTGTTGAATGAGAGCATTTGTCAATCTTAGTCAAGTTCCTGTAACTTATTGCAAGGTGCACCTCGTATTCCTCAGTCGGAGTGGGTTTTCCTGAGCTGAGCCAGATGCTAAGAGTACACTATGGGATTTAGCCAATTGGATTGCGAAATACCTCGTCTGAATTTTCCCTTTTATATGCTGTTTCAAGTTTCCTCTGTGCTGTGTCTGAATTCTGGCGGCCTGGAGGAAGATTGTCTGTGAATATGGCTTCTATTCACCTGAAATTGTAGCTTATGGTTGCTTGTCAGACCTCTCAATCAATCATAAATTCTGATCAATCTCTCTCTGAATTCATCATGTCTTCTATATAGATTTTGGTTCCTATACTTCGCTTGTCTGACAATACTAGTGGTAGTAAATGCAGAGATTATTTGTCACCTGCTGATTAGAGAAAACCAATCCCTGGACGCTACCTTCTTACAGCAGCTAGTAGTGTTCAGACTTCGGAGTTGCCGACTAAAGTTTTGGGGCATAGTAGCCCAAAAGAAGTGCATGTCCATGTGCAAGCTACTGCAATTACTCCATACCTAGAGCAGATAATTATTGATAGCCAGCCTGGTGAGATGTTGTAAATCTTAGGGCCTTGGCAAAAGCCGCAAAACAGTGTGCTGCCACTTTCTTATTATAATTATTATTTAGTCAAGTTTGACGTCCATATGGAGCCTTCCAGCTATGACAGATACCTCATCCCAGGCAGCAGCTGGCTGCTGCCTCTATATATTTCCACGGCCTCACTCCACAGCGTGTCAAGTGGCTATGTTTGACATGCTTACACCCCCTCCACACTTATCTCTGCGCAGCCTGCGGCTCCTTCGTCGCTCCATTGACATTGCCATTGCAATTGACGCCATTTTCTTTCTCTGCATTCTGCCTCTTTCGGCGCTGGAGCCTCTCGTTTCGGCTCTCGCTAGCGGGGTCAAAGTATGCTGTAACAGGTCGTGTAAGTTTCGGCCAGACAGCAATACTATGGGGCGGAACTCACGCTTCTCACCAAAGACAGTCGTTCGGACACCCCGTCTGGGTCCTTCGTACGTTCCCGGGATGACACGGTGGAGGGTGCATCTACCATTAGCCTCAGTAACTGCTCTAAGCCAGCATGGAAAGAAGAGCAAGTGGGGATCCATCAACATACCGGTTGTCCCACATGGCGACACTGCCAACCGTCCATTTCCAGCGAATGTAGTGGTCATCAGCGGAGTGGATATGATACGCGAAGAAATCGAGGAGCTTGTCTACACAGTGTTAGCATCCCCAGGAATTAAGTGTTACTCAAGATGTGTCTGCATTGACCTGATTCAACTTTCTTGAGCTCTGCAAACCCAGTAACGAACCCTGGGTTGACGTTGAGAGCCTTGAGCCCTGTCACGGGATGTGTGCGCACAGCAGGGTGATGGGTATCAATTGGCGGACGGTTGGGACCAACGCCCCAGAGATCGATGATCGTGTCGTCTGGTATCTGATTAGCAGGAAAGGTTCCAAGCTCTGTGGCGATGTGGAAGAGACAAACATTGCAATCTCGAAGTGTGCACTGCATGAAGGCCATCGACAAACCTCTTGTATGCGTCGCTGAGGGCATCATATAGGCCGTATTGAGAGACCTAGATCAAACCTTTTAGGATTCCATTCATCCTGCCGTGTGTAATGGAGGGTTGCCTACCCAAGCCGTGTCACCACCCACCTCGGGGTGCTCCTCCATTCTTAGAAGGGAGTACGACGGTGCTAGATCGAAGTCAGAATACACTCTTCCAAAGTAAGGTCTCGGTGCGTACGGTTGATCTCAAACGAGGTATCGGCGTGGAAGTCTCCACTTGGCTGTGTTGGTCAGCAACTTGAATTCGTGACATGCTGTTGTAGGTCTCGTCATACCCATGGAGTGTAGCTCAGAATTTCACGGTGATCCTCTCGGCTACCTTTGATGGTGACATACTGCGCATTCATTAGCTATATGACCGAAACAAATTGGTGGAGCTCTCACTTTTTGATCCTATGTAACGGTCAGCACGGTCCTATATACGGATGATTCATACGCCTGACCTTTTGAGCAGGGTGCCTATCCAGGATACCTGCACAGCAAAACGCAGTTATTAGCACTATCGTATACTGAAGGCAGCATTCCATTTACCCACCGTAATGCTGGAACAGTTTGACCTGCTGCTCGGTTGTCAAATCCTGGTCCCGGAAGAAGACCACTCCCCGCTCAGTAACCAGCAACGCCAGTTCATCAAGCTGCTGCTCATTTAACTGTGACAGTTGAACGTTTTCCAGAACCGTACCAATCGACTCGGTCAGGTCAACCCGCTTGGCGACTGAGAAGAGGGCCTTTTTCTCGGGATCAGCGAAAAATGCCCTGTCTTTGGGTGGATTCAGTGGTTCGCGGACTGGCTCTGGAGGGACATGATTCCTGATCTTTGGATTGAAGTGAGGATGCAAGGTAACTGGGAAGCCAGACTCAGGGGAGATGTGTTTGCGTGCTTCAAGCTGAGCCATTTTGCATATGGTTGATGATAGTCACAATGCAGCAATGAGATTGCTCTTTTGTTTTGACCTCGTCGACGTCGTCAGATCCATAGGATGCTTCTGGGCTTTTAAGCTTTACCTCCCTCGATAAACTACCTACGTTTTTGAAACCTCCTCCACGTCGATCAAGATGTAATATTTAGCGATATAACGCAATATACACGGCACACCCGAGACACCACGTGGGAGCTATCCTATACGATAGGCCAAAAACACTGTATTCGCGAGTGTTATCCGCATTATCGGATTGTCAATAGCTCTTTTATCCAAAATACTGTCTGTACTTCAGTCCACTTCAACCAGTTTAGCTGCACCTCGACTCAGCCCAACTGGTCAGGGTAGAACAATGCCAATAGATAACAATACCGAACACATGGATCTACCTTAACTTGACAGTGACAGTGACATTGGCGCAATCTGAAGGAGGGGTTGCGCTAAGAACCCGACTCATGAGGCAATCAATCTACCTGTACGCAGTACATCCGTCGATGATGCCATTTCCGGGCAGTATTTGCACCGCATCTGACTAGTTACCACAACACGTTTCCTAATAATAATAATAGAAAGGAGTCATCAAGTCAATAACACAAGTGAGTCCCTTTGTACGGAGTAATTACCTCAAGGTTGGTCTGGTCTTGACAGGATTCCTTCGCGGATTGCGTCGAACCACTCTATGAAGATGTGATACCTAGGCCTCGACGGAGTCTCGAGGAACAAGACCCTGTTTATCCCCTGTTGCCATCCTAAGGCTGAGCAAGCTGCCGTTTGCTTAGGAAGTTGGTTAGATTAAAGTGACGAACGGCCTGCCGGGATCTGACAGAATTGATTCTGGTAAGGGATATCGAGACCCGAGGAGACAACCGAGTTCATCCATACGGGGAAGGTAGACTGAGTTAGGAAGCCATACCATCCATTGTTACTCTGCAGACCAGATCAATGTCACTGTTTCTTCCCGAGAAAGGTGTTGCCGACGTGGACCATGTCGGCCAGGAAGGCGACACATCTAATGCAAGTGATCTGACGCCGTTTGAAGCAGACTGGACGGAAGAAGAGGAGAAGAAACTTGTCCAACGGTAAGGATCGCTGATTTCTAGAATGTGCTGTGATGGGATTGCAATTGACAAGAGCAGAATTGATAGGATTGTGATGCCACTGTTGATGCTCGCTTTTTTTGCGCTGCAGTTGGATCGGGGAAATATGTAAGTTATAACCCTGTACTGTAGATACAAGTGAAATCAGACTACTAATTGATTGGATTTACTATCCAGCAAAAATGCATTGACGGATAACTTCCTCAAAGATGTTGGCATCACCCAGGATCAGTACAACGTCGGATAGCAGCTTCTATCATTGGGTATCGTTGTTCTCGATGTCGGTCTGTCGCCCTGGAGTGGTTCTGAATGTGGAAATGGACAGATCCCGAGTAACTACATCCTCTATCGCATTGGACCGACGGTTTGGATCAGTGGGCAGATCATCGCCTGGTACACGAAAACCTTTGCTCAAGTTGCTAGAGCTATCCTGATTGATTGTGCAATAACCATGCAGGAGTCTGGTCGCGACATTTCAAACGTTCCAGAAAGGACTGGGGGCGTTCCTGAGTACGAGGTTGCTTCTGGGGTATGACATTTCTCCATGATTGTCATTCTGTTATTCGAGATGGGCAACGACACTGACCATGACTACCAGACTCTGCGAGTCAGGATTCATCCCCGCAGGCCTCTATACAATTACCCGATGGTACACACGCGACGAAACGACCAAACGGTTTTCTTGGTTCTTTATTGGCAATATGGTTGCGCAGGCTATCAGTGGACTGGTTGCGTATGGAATGTGAGCAGCAGCCATCCTTTATGATGCCTTTCTTCTTGCTAACCGTCAAACGCAGTCTCCATATGCGAGGCGTCTGTGGTCTAGGCGGATGGCAGTGGTTATTCATTGTGAGTATATTGTCGTCTACGCCATATCGAGGTCTTGATGCCATCCATGCTAAGCTGGCGCAGATTGAAGGCCTCTTCGGAATCTTAGTCGGCGCAGTTTTCATCTCTACTTTTCCAAGAAGCACAGCCAACCCGGTCAATCTCCTTCGACATCGTTACTTCACAGAACGAGAAGCTCAGATCCTCGTCCGGAGACTACTTCTCGATGACCCAACGAAGCATCATCATCATAAGAACATTACCCAGCAGGAGATTTTGCGGACGGTAGCTTTCGTATCCAATCCAATCAACTTGTGAATATCGCTAACAATGATACAGCTCGGAAACTGGAAGTTGTACCCACATGTCATCCTCACAATATCTGGCTTGGCTCCGTCGTCGACGCTGTGGTCGTATGCCCGACGCTGGTCAACTCGTTTGGATACGAGCGGTTAAGGTAGAATGCTCTCGTGTCGGTAGGACAGTGGATTCAGCTGGTGTTGAATGTCCTGTGGGGTGTTGCAGCGTTCGTCTTTACCACCTCCTTGCACCTTTATTATGGGAAACTATACTAACAAGTCGTGATATACAGAGACAAATTGGGCAAGCGTGGACCCATGGTGTTTGCTGGTATGCTCCTGTGGTGGGTTCTTGCTGTAAGTCAACAAGATGCAATCCTTGCGAGTACATGTTGATACTAGCAGGGAAAATCTAGATGGCCAACCGTCTCGTCATCTACTCGCAAAACCACCACGAGCGATACGCTCTTCTGACGCTGGCTATTTCCTTTGCTTCTATCTGGCGTATGTTACATAACATAAAGCACTCCTATATCTCTGTGGTATCTACATCCATACTAATGATGCGTAGACCCCGTCAATGGCTCCTGGATGGCCCTCAACGCCCGCTCAGCCGGCGAACGATCCATCACATTGGCCATCTTCATCATGTCCGCAAATACATCCGGTATTGTGGGAAGTCAGCTCTTCCAGGCGGGTGGCAAACCACTGTATCGGACTGGATGGACAGTCATTGTGGTGTTGGTCTCAGTGTCATTGGTTTTCACGATCCTTGCGAATGTGCAGTATTGGGTGTTGAATTATAAGAACAAGGGACGACATGGAGAAAGAAAGGGGCAGGCATACCATCTATAATGGCCCATAACTTGTGTATCATTAGGGGAATCTGAAGGGATCTCTAGGCAAGACGAGCTTCAGCTAGGGAACTAACAAGACAGAGAAAACTGTCTGGGAGTGGGTGGGGGAACAGCAAGCGTATTCATATATCTACCAAGTCTCAGAGGAAAAGAGGAGAACGTCCTTTTTCTACAATTGTAAAAGAGGAGCCACAACATTATCTGACCTCATACTCCTTCTGATGTTGTTGGAAAAGTGTGAATGCTCTCGGTGTTATCGTGGGAATCTCATCCGCCACCGTAATACCTATGTATTTTGTGTCTTGACTTCAGTGTAGTCCCAGTAGCTGGCCACCACCACATGCAGAAGTGAGAGATTGCGAGGCTGGATTTACACCCGGTCAACTAGGTTCTGCCCCTACACATTTGTGCCAATACGTCCACGTCATACCCCAATCAGCAATGCAGCGGAATGCCTCCATCAGGGTAGCTGAAGGAGCTCTCCACCGTGGCAGGGGGAATCAGTCGAGATCGAGCATCTAAAAAGAAGTCATAGAGTAGGAGAAATTTCTATATAAATTACTAACATTCCCTTTGCCATTATCATATGATATCGTTCTTGAGGTCAGACGCCAATTAGGGCTGTACTTGAAGGGGATGTTCTGCATATCTCTTGCTTTCACCGGTTCTAGTTCTTCAAATGTAAAGACTGGTGAGCATTTTCCTGTAAACCTTGCAAAATATTGTGACAAGGTTGGCAGCATCTTGTAGAAAACTGTACAATATCCAATGCATATGAGCTGTCAAGAAGTATGTATAGAAAGACGCCAAGTACTACCCATCAGGCATCCGACACGACAACATCTCTGATCTCAGTGCCCATTGCATTCTGCCAGCTTTCCATGCCCGTGGAATACTCAATCTTCCGTCCTAGATACCTGCGCAGCATCCAATCCTTTGCTTTAACCTCATTCTCGCCAGTCGTTTCAATCGCTTGCTGATCAATCAATCCACCTTTGAGCCTCTTCATGACAACCTCGTGCTCAGGCCTGCAGAAATAAACGAGACTATATCTGGTACATCTCGCTTGATCGCCGGGTAGCGAGACCACTCGATGCAGGTTGCTCTGTAGAATTCCAGCAGAGAACTTGACCATAGCGTCGCCGAGGTTAATAATCGCGCAACCTTTAACAGGTTTGACATAGACCCACTCTTGTGATTGTGGGAGCTGAACCTGTAGCCCTCCAAGTCGATTGAATAAGATAGTAAGAGAACCAAAGTCTGTATGTTCCCTAGTGCTGCTGTCTCCTTGGAAGATGGTTCGGGGGATGGTGGTGCTCGTATAAACCGGATATGACAGCCCGATGGAACTTCCCAGGCGATGGAAGTCAGAGAGGGTAGATGGTTCTACCCCGAGAGACCGAGAGAGCGAAGTAAAGAGAACATTGAGTATGATGTAATTGCTGCCAATGTAGTCCTTGAATTCGTCTCTTCGATCGTCAATGAGCTTTGGAGCGGGTAGGGGACATGAAATTGAGAGCATATCGTCCTTGGAAATCTACAACTGCTGAATATCTACCCCCAGAAGAAAATGCAGGTACAGAGGATAGTACGTACATTGTATATCTCATTCCTATCTCTTGTTCCCTCTTCGTCGATGACTTCTTTTCCTATGCCCTTATAGCCAAAGTATTTGCCCAGGTCTGCGAAGTTATATCTGGACTTCTCCCCTTCGGTCAATGCAAAGAAATCCTTCATGGTCTCGAACATGGTGTCGGCCTGGCGCAACAAGCTTTCTCCCTCGGGACAATCTCGCAGATCCAGGTAGAAAAAGCCAAGCGACCTGGCTGCTTGAAACAACCGAAGATGTTCTGCAGCATTCTCCTGCTGGAGGGCTCGCAGAGATATCGTCACAAGAGGCGCAACATGGACATCGTCTGGAAATGGAAGAAATCCAAATCCCTCACTCCCTTTCGCTTTAATTGCGGTCATCTTTGAGGGTCGACAGTCTACGTTCAGCCGTGCAGTTCTGGAGAATAGCTGACAGAGAGCCCGTGCGTGGCAAGTTGAATTGACGATCAAGAAGCCAAGGCAGGCACGTACAATTTCGAGACCGATTAGAATGGATGATTGAGCTTGTCGTACTTTATGCTCTGTCTGCCAAATGCCTTGGGATTCCTCACAATATGCACAGCATCGTGCGGGGTGAGTCCAGGCAAGCAAGGGCTTACTTGGAGACAGCGGTTGACGTGGTCTTCCGAGTCCCAGAACGGTTCAGACCTGATCTTCCTCGCTATTGTTATTAACTAGATCCTATTCGCAGCAAGGACAGGCTGAATGTTCAGCCGATTAGAACCTGGCAAGACAGACTATGTTACTTTGTACACTCTTGACAAGGAAAGTGAGCCGTGAATCATCCATCCCCGTTCACGGTTTTTGTCCTTCGTCAATCTCGCTCACCTCTTCTCCAGTTTCTTTCCAACCCAGCTTGACGCTCGTCAAACAGTGCGTGGATTTCTTGTTCTGCTTAGCGCATATCTCCGTATATGTCACATTCGAATGATCGCCCAAAGATGGGAGTCGGTAAAAGATAAGGAGAATCGCGCAACCCTCTTCAACCATCTCATCCACACACCCATTCTCTCAACTCGAAGGATTTCGGCGTCAAATTACCAGTCAATCCTTTGTACCCTGGATAAATCTCTGAACATGGAGCCTTGGGCACCAAGGGCCATGCAGACGGTGAGCAAGAGCGAAAAGATTGGAGAAATGCTCCAGCAATCTACTAGTAGTTGCTTGCCAACAACAGCGGAGGAAAAGTCGCAACATCACACTTTTAACTCATAAACTCAACGTTTTTTCCTATACCCTTTTCGCGCACTCGTCTATCTTCTTCAATGGCCTAGACAGGAGCAGTCTCAGAAATGCAGAGACAAATAGATTCATGCATGATCTCTGCATTCCAGCCTCAGGCATCAGCACTGTGACCTCTCTCTTCTTCACCATTTACATGCCATTGTAGCCTATCTCAGCTGCCCTGAGCAAGAGGGCCAGACAATCCTACTGGTATCAATAAGTGGCATGGGCTGGGGAGCCCTCACTCTTGCTCATGCGTTCATCAAAGCAAGAACCAGCTCACAGTCCTCCATCTTTTTATTGGTGTCTTTGAAGCGGGCTTCTACCCAATGCTGGTGATATATACAGTACAACTTTGCATTCCATATTGCACCATTCTATGGCAGCTATGCAATCACTGGCCCTACAGCTGGCTTCAGATCAACAGCTTGCTGCACTGCTGGCTGATCATCGAGAGACGAGCCTAATCCTTACTACTTACTTTCGTAACGCCATTCTACCTTGCACCAAGCCTTGGTACAGCATGGTATCTCACAAAAGGGGACAACGAGTATGTGGAGAAGCAAATGGTGGTGGTCAATGCAGCAGCCAACTTTGAGTCCACGAGCAAGACCACAATGCGTGATATCAGAATGCTTCCCACTCCAGTTCAACATTTTGCAAAGCCTGCCACCTCAAGGTTTCGACATTTTCTTTCCAATCGTGGTCAAGGTCAGTTAGGAAAATTGTTGGATGTCTCGTCGTTTGATTGATGTACGTCTTCTTCAGGGTCTGGAATCGATGACAGTTCCTCCCTATGTCATTGGCGCCAGTCTTTTGCTATGCTTCTCTTTTTTGTCGGACCACTTCCAGTGACGCCTCTACCCCATCCTCGTTGCTCTTGTTTATCCCATAGTAGAATTGATTTATGGCCGTAACTATACCGCCATGGGACATCGGCGGGCGATATGCAGGTCTTGCCATACCATTTGCTGGCGCCTTCATGGCCTCCCTTATTACCGTTGCTTGGTTGGCAGAAAACACGCCTGAGCCAAGGAAAAAAAGCCGTGTTCATTAGGATCAATCTCGCGGGAATCATTGGCAGCGACATTTTCCTTGCCAAATAGGGACCTCCAGGAGGTTACATATGGATTCCCTTTCCGCCTGGTTGACAGATGGAAGGTAAAGAAGGTGGCCATGCCTTCTGATGAAATTGAGGAGCAAAATGTCGGAAATGAGAGGCATGCTGACAGGAAATACACATCCATGGCAAGAGATGACTGAATAGCGCGCCCTTGGATTAATCGCAATGGAAATAAGCACTAAAATGGAAAATGGAATCTTGATTTACCTACTAACCTTGACCTTGCATTTCAACAGAGATGTCACAGTAACCAAGATCCTTGTAATTAGGTCTTTGACAGTAGCTACGGAGTAAGCAGACGCTATTTAATGCAAGCCATGTCATCACTCCCCCGTGCCGTCATCCGTGATATTCGCAAGAGCAAAACATAGCCTCTACACTGGCAATCGAGGGCTTTCAGCTCCTCTTTTAGCTACCCCAGATTGACTTCCATCCGGAATTGACCTGCTGGATCTGGGCAGATCGACAATCGAATGAAAGAACAGTACGGCATTTCTCCTCCTACGATCACCGCTCGGCGCAACTCCGCTGATATCTGACGATCCGGGGTTGTCTCCGCCAGGCATCATAAAACGTTTTGCCGGATGGACTGAGAAGAAAAGACGAGGAAGTAGCAGCTGTACGTATGGGATCATCGTCTGAGCGCTCCTGGTCGGTTAAATGCCATGTCGGGGGATACACCCCCAGTTGCCCTTCTGAGTATTCACTCATCATATCTCAGATTCAACCCATTGTTTGCCACCTCAATGAACAAACAATTGACCGAATACCCCGCATGAAATGAGGAGGTCGGAGATGTGACAGGATCAGGAGGAAGGTTACCCGAATATCAATGCAAAAGTACCTAATATGGCTGCTATGAATATATAGAAATATATATATAGATCAGGGTGTGACAATACTCCTTTACTCCAAAACACCGTATATCTAAACCCGAGGGTAGAGACAGGAAAGATGAAACCAGGGGTTTACCAATTCCTTGTCGGCTGCTTTGCAGCGCTGGGTTCATTCCTGTTTGGCTATGATCTCGGAGTCATTGCAGAGGTTGTCGCTTCCACCTCATTTAAGTCCCTATTCTTGCAGAGCAATGCCAATTCTCGCTCTAGAACAGTCGTTGCTCTGTTTACAGGCGGCTGTTTCTTGGGTGCTCTGTGTGCAGGCTACACTGACCGACTGGGTCATCGCGGCACGATCCTGATGGCCTGTTGCATCTTCGTTGTCGGAGGCATCATCCAGACAGCTGGAGTGGTAATTGCAATGCTCTACCTCGGAAGATTGGTTGCCGGGACGGGCGTTGGCATGTTGACGGTGAACGCTGACCTGCAAGATGTGGACAATTTTTGTCTAAGAGATGCCTCAAGACTGATTAATCATGCATAGATGATCATTCCCATCTATCAAGTTGAGATCAGTCATCGACAGATCAGAGGCAAGATCACCAGTCTGCAACAACTGTTCAACGCTCTGGGTCGGATCTTCGCGACGTGGATTGGATACGGCTGCTATATGGCATGGAACAGCTCGGAAGATAGTCGTGAATGGCGGATACCCCTGGCATGCCAAATCATCCCAGCGCTTTTCCTCGGTAGCTTCGTATACATGTTTCCGGAATCACCCAGATGGCTTTGCGATCACGACCGTTGGGAAGCCGGACTGGCCAATTGAGCTCAACTTCATGCTCATGGCAACATTCACGATCCCTACGTCATTGCGGAGTACAACCTCATCAAGGCACAGGTCGCAGCGGAGCATTCTCAGAAGAAGAAAACGTACATCGATCTCTTCCGGGATCGGCCCAACTTCCGCCGTACCATCTTGGTCATGATGATTCAGGCAAGCCGCCAGATGACCGGCGTCAGCGCGATCCAGTACTTTTCACTGCAGATTTTCGCGCAGATCGGCATCCCGACAGGCACAACGCTGTTATTGTCTGCCGTGAATGCCATTATCGCGTTCCTGGGTACCGCTGTCTGTATCTGGATTATCGACTCCGTAGGGCGACGGCCCATGGATATCTACGGCGGCATCATCATGTGCGTCACCTTCGCCGTGAACTGCGCCCTGATCAAGATCTTCCCGACGACTTCGACCAATGTTGTCGCTCACTGGGCCTTCATCGTGATGACGTGGCTGTTCAACTTTGTCTTCTTCATCACGTCCGGGCCCTTGCGATTCCCGCGGAGCTCTTCGGGACCGCGATGAGAAGCACTGGAGTCTCGTGGGGCGCGATGACTTCGTTTGCCTTTAACACAATGATTGGTCAAGTCACGCCAATCGTGGTTGCGTCCATCGGATGAAGAATATACATCATGTGACCATTTGGTATACCGCCTTAGGCAGAAATATGGTCACGCGATATGGGCTGCCTTGTGTGTAAGGCAAATATGCCTCAGAGCCATTGTCAAACAGATTAACAGACAAAAATTCATCTGGCCCAATACTCTGACAGAGTAAGTGCCACAAAGATTTAAACAGATAGCAATGCTTTTTGGAAAATATGAAATTTACCCTTTTTTGGTGATTCAGTCTGCAGTAATCTTGCTTATGGTGCATTTCATTCAGTTATGGGGTTCATTGGAAGTGTTTTCACCTGCATGACAAATATGAAAGTAGATTCAATATTGATAATGATATCTCCATTGAGAGTCATAATAGGATATTATTCTGGTCATAGTTGTACATTTGTTCGAGTTGGAGAATAATATACGCCGCAATCTGTGGAGTGGAATTTTCCGTCCCTCCATCCGACGATAAAAATTCATCCACACGTTGTACAGCAGTCCCGAATCGGAGCTGATGAAGACGACGAGAAACCTCTACTCTGTACGTTTCCCTGGATAGTTACTACTAACTCTTTGTCTAATCATCCTTCGAACTCATCATGTGCTTCGTTCTACCCGGCAGGGAATCATGAATCCTCTCGACGGACAATCCATATCTCTGCTCCCCTGATTCTACCGTGATTGGGTCTTGATCTCGTCATCAGGGGACCGCCATTGCTCATCAACAACGAGCCCACTCACCTTCCAAACAAGGCCGCTCGCTCTATTGCAGACGCCTTGGAGAAACACTGGGCTATGGTTTTCGTCCAGTATCTTCAGGAATAAAATGAACCTACTCAGTAGTCCATCCATGCATGCTAAGATGACGCAAAATCCGGTGTGGATTTCGGTATGCGCGCAGCTGTGATTGCGGCTACCTTGGATATCATGGCTTTCTCTGCTCGGATGGACTATCCAATAATTGTGTGGAATAGACACGCAATGGTGTGATACTACTCCGTATCGTGCGAGATGTCGACTATATCTTGAGGCCTATTTATGAACTCGCTTCCCCTGGTGTGACTGGCGAAAATATTGCTCAATTCTTCCCCGAACCCGACTACCTTGATACGCAGGAATTGAGCCCACACCAGTCTCATTGGTATCATGGCTGAGTCGACCGAGAAGACGGGATCAGATCATCCTCTGCCCTCGAAGGATACGAAATCTCTCCCTGCGGCCTCGAGCAGTATCGCAGAAAGCCATGTCAGTGTCAACGAGAAGGCTTTACTTCGCAAGTTGGATCTTCGATTGCTTCCACCATTGACATTGCTATATCTATTGTCTTTCTTGGATCGCAGCAATGGTATTTACTCCCCTTTGGCGTTGAATCACACTGTTATCTCCGTTTACTGACTGGTGTGATCTGTACAGTGGGCAACGCCCGTCTTGAAGGCATGGCAACTGACATCCACATGTGTATGCATTCAGCTCCCCGTCATCCTCATCATGAACCCCAGATACCTATCAATCGAGGCAGACTCGATAGTCTAACCTTTGACTCGACTATCCACAGCAGGAGACCAGTATCTCACTGGTCTAACCCTCTACTTCATCGGCTACGTCTTATTCGAAGTCCCCTACAACATTGTCCTGAGAAGGACCACGCCTCGCACCTGGCTTCCCACAATCGCTCTTATCTGGGGCATCGTCGCCACACTCCTCGGTGTGGTGCAGAACTATCCCGGATATCTTGTTTCCCGGTTTTTCCTGGGTGTTGCGGAAAGTGGTCTGTTTCCTGGAGTGGTGTTCTATCTTTCCATGTGGTACAAACGGAATGAGCAGCATTATCGTGTTGCCTTGTTCTTCAGTGCAGCGTCTCTGGCAGGCGCTTTCGGCGGAGTTCTTGCTTGGGTTTGTCTTTCGGTCGTGAGAATATGAGTGATTTTTCTGGATGGCTAATCGGCTTTCTTAGGGAATTGCACATATGCGAGGCGTGGGTGGATATAATGGTTGGCGATGGATCTTTATCTTGGTAAGTGTCTTGGAGGGAGAGACATGGTTGGAATGTAAGAAAGGCTGATTCCATCCAGGAGGGTTTGTTAACCATCGTCGTGTCCTTGCTTGCCTATTTTTTCGTATACAACTACCCTTCGACGGCGGAGTTCTTGACAGAAGAGGAACGAGAATTCATCCAGCTCCGTCTGAAGTATGACAACGATGCTACGCGAAACGAAGAATTCACATGGTCTGCCGTTGTGGACGCGTTTCGGGACTACAAGGTCTGGTTGTATGGCCTTGGATTCCATACGATGTCCCTTCCATTGTACACGCTTTCTCTGTTTTTGGTAAGTTAACAGAACCATCCAAGTTCCTATTTGCTGTTTCTTCTGGACCGAGTTCTCAAGAAGCTTCCTAACAATCTATCTAGCCCACAATCATCAATGAACTCGGCTACACAGCCGCCCAAGCCCAACTCCTCTCCGTACCCCCGTATGCCGTCGCGTTCATCCTCACCGTCACCGTCGCTGTCCTCTCCGAACGCACCCACCGCCGAGCCCCCTTCATTATCTCCTCCTCCTTCTTCGCGTGCATCGGGTACATCATCCTCCTGTCCGACCATCGACCGGGCGTCTCATACCTCGGTACGATCTTCGCCGCCGCGGGGATCTACCCAGCTGTTGCCATCGTCCTAGCCTGGCCCGCAAACAACGTCTCGGGCCAAACGAAGCGCTGCATAGCCAATGCGATGCAGATATCGATTGGGAATCTAGGAGCCGTGATAGGAACACAGCTGTATCGGACTGAGACGGCTCCGCGGTTTCGTCTGGGCCATGGGTTTGCGTTGGGTTATCTCGTTGCCAACATGGCTGTCGTGGGGATCCTCTGGTTCCAGTTGAAGAAGGAGAATGAGGAGAAGGCGAGGGTGAGAGAGGCTCAAGGCTTGGAGGCGTTGTCGGATGATATTGGGTTCGTAGACGAAGGTTTTGAGGGGGACAAGGATCCGAGGTGGATTTTCCAGACTTGATCATGAAATGCACCCTGCTATGGGAAGGATCCTTATGAGGGATCAATCTGGCTGGAATGAGTGCTCAGAGCTCTGTATATTGAATGTTCAACATCCTCTCTACCTTTCACAACTCACGACTGGCAGGCCATTCTCGACGATAATGTCGCAGTCCACCTTTCTGGATCCGTAGCACGACTCTCTGATCGATTTGACCGCAAAAAGGCGTGCGGGGTACGGAATAATTATTCGCGCAAAGGCCTCGAGTGCTTGGACGCTTTTTAACTGATCTGCTGCGAATAGACTCGTCCTCCATCCACGTTTCGCTGGTCCCACTCATAGCTCAGGAACGAACACGTATCATTGGACGATGGTGCCTCGATCATTGAACCTTCTGTTGAACTCTCGAGGTACCGCTCTGGCGTAGCAAATACGATTAGGTAGCGTTGTAACGTTGCCATTCTTCCGAGGGAGCATCGTCTTCGACCCGCTGGATGGGTTGATTGCTGATCTCTGCATTGGTCGCTCTGTGAGGCTATCTTTGTGGGGATCGCAGCTGATGTACAGTTTGCCGTGGAGCTCGGGAAATGTTACTGTATATTGATTGCGGTGCTCGAATGTAACATCGTGCAATATATAAATACATACAGCTCCAATGCCTGTTCAAATCAAGGATCCCCAATCTTCTCTCGTACTTACCTCCATTAGATGATACGGAGAGTCCAAAATGAAGTGGACAACGCTTTTGCAGCTTGCATTCGCATGCTTGTCCCTGCAGTCGCAGGCATTCCCGACAACCGATTTCACGCGACAGGCAGGATACCATGTCATCTACTCGTATCCGGGTCTTCAGCCTCCGTCGCAACTCTACGATTTGATTAGACAAGGCAAAGTGGGCGGTATCATCCTCTTCGGGGAGAACGTCGCCTTTGCACAAGACGTCGAAGAGAATCTTGACAATGTCGTTCAGAGCTTCCAGGACGCATACGCCCAGAGCCCAGGAAACTCCGGCACGCCTCTCTTGATTATGACAGACCAGGAAGGCGGCATAGTGAAACGTTTGCCTGGAGGGCCGAACCTCTCCGCCAAACAGGTCGGCCAGTCTTCCGACCCGACGCAAGCAGCTACTCAGGCTGGCGAGCAAGCTGCTGCTGCCCTGGCTGCGGCGAAATGCAACACGAACCTGGCGCCGGTCCTCGGCGTTTATCGACAGGCGGGCGACTTCCTGGATGAATACGGGCGATCCTTCGGCAATACCTCGAAGTTGGTCACGGAGTGCGGGTCGGCCTTTATCACTGCTCAACAATCTGCCGGTGCTATCGCGACGGCAAAGCATTTCCCTGGTCTCGGGGCAGCCTCTTCCAGTGAGAATACCGATCTGCAGCCCGTTACGATCAACCTCTCCCGCGAAGAACTCCGTTCCGTGGACATGGCTCCTTACGTGCAGGCCATCGCGAGTGGAGTGGACATGGTGATGAATTCGTGGGCCATTTACCCCGCTATTGATCCCGAGTATCCGTCGGGCTTGAGTAAGAAGATGATCAATGGAGAGCTCCGAGGGAGGTTGGGGTTCAGGGGCGTTACGATCACCGATGCTCTCGAAGCGGGCGCGCTTGAAGCCTTTGGCGACGCTGGTCAACGGGGTGTCCTGGCGAGTCTCGCCGGCATGGATCTGCTGCTCGCATCGCAAAGAAACGTCACTCAGGGAGAGACCATCTTCAATGCGCTGGTCGCGGCATTGAACGATCATACGTTGCCAAAGGGAGACTTCGAAGAAGCATCCGAGAGAATTCTCCGTCTTCGCAGAAAGATTGCCAAATGATCTGGGGCACTCCAAACGATATCGTGTGGCGGCAGCTGTGACGCTCCATCAATGGGAGTATTCTCGAATACTCTGAATTTTAAGTGGTAGTTGAAGGGAAAAGGGGCATTTCTGTTAATCGAGGTCAAATACATCCATGTCCTGAGAAGTATAAGGAGAAGCAAATCCACGGCACGTCCTACGAGCGAGTACTAGTTCAAGGGTGAGTTGGATGCCAGTCAAACCTTGGATAATTAATTCCTCTGCGTAATTGGAGTTTCTAATTCATATGTTTTCTATCTATCTAAACTGAGCTTGCGCGTCTACAAGAGTGTCTCGACCAATGCTGCTGCTCTACACTTGATATTACCCGCCAAAACGCACGATTCAATCACGCAAGAATGGCTTGAAATGCATGTTCAATTCTGATTGAGTCTCGGAAGCGACGTTCCATGCAATGCGGATCGAGCTTGACCGCAGCCATAACAGACATGGTGATCTATCGCTGATTCTTATCCGCAACTGAATGTACGTGCGATGACACCGACCCTTGCGCTGGGAGGTTCTCAAAGGCGTTGGACTATGATTCCATTAGTCTCCTCCAACGTGAGATACGGCATGAACCTGCTTCAGCTCAATATTCAAAGGTACGCACCTCCTTGCGATGAAGAACCCTCGCGTCATTCATGTTGATCTCGTTGGCGGGTTTGCTGAGTATTTCCCCCGCTTTGTTAGCCCAAGCCATCTGGGCCGGAGAAACTGGTTGGCTCTGGCCTGAATGGCATTAATTAGTATCAATCAATGTGGGTCAATCGTCGAATGAGGGATGTGTTTACCTGGAACGAGACCACCTAGTTCGGCACTTTGCCGGGTGATAAATTCTCTCTCGTCCTCAGTCAAGGGCTCGCCCTTCCTTGCTCGCTCCTGGATTATCTCCCGAAACCTCAGTGTGCTCATGTTCTGGTCCATTGGTGACTTGCGATTGTTTAATATAGTCGACTAGAGACGTCGGAGCTGAATGAATGAAAATCCGCCCAGCGCAGGTATCTGCGTGTCAGTAGCAAGTTATGTATATCTTGGACTGGAACCAACGTCACGCTAGGTAAGTACGATGTCAGGGGGCTGCAGTGCCACCACTGTGACGCAATGATACACGAATTGTGTGTATATGCTTTCAACTCCAACAATCACCTGGAAGTTTGCGAATCAGCTGGTGAAGTCGGAGCGCGAATTGGTGCTTGCTTGGTATCTCTGCGAGGGGATTTCCAGTTTGCTTCGAGTTTTCGACCCTGGAGCACCCATCAAGAAGAAAGAAACATGCTTAACTTTGTTCCCAAGAGCATGAAGATTTGTTGCCTCCTTCAGTCAGGTTCTTACTTTGTCACAATGACGTTGGTTGCCAACGCCGAGTAATAGCGACGTTGTGTATTTCTCTCCGGTGCAGAAGAGCAACGGACATGCCTGCTTCGCATCGCAGACACTTCTCCTTGTGCCATGATACGTGTGGATATTCCACAGCTCCAATGTGCCCTTCCAATTGAAGCGCTGGCCAGTCGACTCAACGTTTCTCCAGCAATTCGACCGAGAACCTTGGTCGCGGGCTGCGGCAGCCCCAGTGCAAGCCATAGCTTCGGTAGCCATTGTCGCATTTTTCCGATTTCGCCATGATTGAGAACTGTGCGATTGTACAATCAGTGCCTTCCTCTCTGCAGATGCATTTTGGATTTCGATTGTCTCGCAGATAACCATGGCGTGAAGAAACAGAGAGAATGATGTCATAGCAGCTGCAGGGCATGTCAGTTGGCCATTCAGAATAGGTAAATTAGTTAGCGATGAAGAATAGTAGCTGTTCGACTCGTGGACGTATGCATTCGCTCAAACAATACTAATTGATGGACTCACATGGCCTTGCCCTAGAACGGGAGAAACCGTCGCTGCTTATCGCGGCCGAGGTAGTACTACTTACTGGATGCACTGTCACATTCACTCTCCGCACACGAGTGAGCCAATTTGCCCAGGCATTTCACGGAGAGGCCGAAAGGGACCACCAATTGTTTGTATCAGACTCGGAAATCCGACGGCAAGTTGCAGACAAATAAGCGTCCTGCTCGCCCCTGACCACTGGCGCTGGAAACAGGGCAACAGACCTGGGCGAGACGCAACCGGAGGCGGAGACGATGCTTTGTTGATCGAGGCACCGATAACAACGTCGTACCTTGGCGGGATCTGCAGTGGAATCACCCCCTGTCCCTCACCTAGAGGCGACACAACGATAGACCCGGGGAGGATGTTGTTGATCATTCACGCAGCCCGCGATGCAATCACCGCGTCTTCTGACCTCGCTGAACATGCACTCGACAGAAACGCGGGGTTGGATTTCTCGCATCTTGAATCTTGGTCGAAACGAATCTATCCAGAAGTCCCGGGATACGACGAGTAACGTGCATAAATAGGACCCCTTGGACCTTCTTGGGCTTTTCAACTCCATGATACTGCTCAGTGAGACCTCACTCTAGAGTCTATCCCAGCCGCCATGAGGTTCATCGCACAGCTTCTGCCAGCATCGTTGCTGCTGATCCTGGCAGCAAAAGCGGCACCGGCGGTTACTTCTTCGTCCAAGGACAAGCGATCTTTTGCGGAAAGAGATGGAGTTCACTACACGGTCTTCGAACATGCGACCACCGGGGCAAAGATGGAGTTCGTGACGAACTCGGGAATCTGTGAGACTACGCCTGGGGTCAACCAATACTCGGGCTATTTGTCTGTCGGCGATAACATGAACATGTGGTTCTGGTAGGTTGGTTGTCCTTTGCGTTATTCCCCAATATTGGTCGGTGTTTCTGGTACCTCTCCCGATACGAACACTTCTTTCGTAGAAGATAGGCTGATATGCAGGCCTACACAGGTTCTTCGAGGCCCGAAACAATCCGACTACAGCACCTTTGGCCGCATGGTTCAATGGCGGTCCAGGATGCTCGTCGATGATCGGACTGTTCCAGGAGAACGGCCCTTGTCATTTCGTCAACGGGGAGACGGCACCGTCACTGAACGAGTACAGTTTCAACAACTACGCCAACATGCTCTATGTAGACCAGCCCATCGGAACTGGCTTCTCTTACGGGACAGATGCCGTGAATAGCACCGTGTCGGCAGCGCCGTATGTGTGGAAGTTGCTTCAGGCCTTTTACGCCCAATTTCCCGAGTATGAGAGCCGGGATTTTGGCATCTTCACCGAGGTAAGAAGGTCTCCGAGCGCTGTTCTTGGTCCTCTGACTCTGGGACCATCCCGACTGACACAACTCGTGGATCTCAGTCCTACGGCGGCCACTACGGTCCAGAGTTCGCTTATTATATCCAGCAGCAGAATGCTGCGATTGAAGCTGGATCGATCCAGGGAGAACAGATCAACCTCGTTGCTCTCGGCATCAATAACGGGTGGTTCGACGCAGCCATTCAGGAGAAGGCCTACATTGACTTCAGCTACAATAACTCGTACCGCCAAATTATTACGGAGACGTCGTCATATCTCAGCGCCTATAATGACTACTGTCTGCCTGCGATCCAGTCTTGCACCAGCTCTGGCAGTAACTCTGCTTGCAAGAATGCAGAGTCCGTCTGCTACTCACAGATCGAAGACTCGATCAGCAATGCAGCCAACTTTGATGTGTATGACGTCCGTGAACCGTCAAATGATCCGTATCCTCCGGAGACATATGTGTCGTATCTGCAGGATTCATCGGTCAGAAAAGCCATCGGAGCGCAAACGACTTACCAAGAATGCCTGAACGCGCCATATAACAAATTCGAGACGACAGGGGACAGTAAGTTTTACCTTGTATTCCACATTCACGATCGCTCACTGTCCAGTGCTTAACCATGTCTCCCAGACGACCGGTCCTTCCTGTCTACTCTCTCAGGTGTTGTTGACTCCGGGATCACTGTTCTGATCTGGGCGGGCGATGCTGATTGGATATGCAATTATGTGGGATGTCAGGCCGTCGCAGAAGCCGTGGTGTATCCCGGGCAAGATGCGTTCAAGGATATGGAGATGGCACCTTATACCGTCAACGGGTCGCAAAAAGGAACCTTCAAGACGGTTGACAATCTCACTTTCTTGAGAGTTTTTGAGGCTGGACATGAGGTCCCCTATTATCGTAAGTTGATCACACCGTCCTTGCCTGGTCTCCTTCTTGATGCGCGAGACTGATAGGGAAAGCAGAGCCCGAAGCTGCGCTGCAGGTGTTCACTCAGACAATGCAGAGAAAGGCGATTTTCTCTACGTAAAGTGGCAAGTGTATATATGACGTCCTCACAGCGGGAGCGAGGAAGCATGAGCGAATCGCAATGACCATTGATTGAGACTATGAAGCAAAGGAGACCATGGAGCATGAGCTATCTCAGGGTGGGAGCAGTGGGTCGGCGAGTTTAGTCCCGTTGGCGATGGCCAGCAGCAGTAGGCTTCGCCAACACTCTCTTCGAATCACCATATCACACATTTCTCATCATTTTCCTGAGCAAGTTGTTGCCGTGCTTTTCTGACATGGTAATCCATCGGATGTTTGCCACGAGGCGGGATTGCAGACCACAAGGAAAGATCTTTTTTGGCAGGAAGACCCTCGCTGTTAAGAAATGGATGGTATGTAATGCCAAATTATCACGGCATCATCAACAGCATCGCAATGGATACCATGCAGACTTAAATTACGCTTCCAGGAAGGCACCAGGTCGTGATGCATATTCCGCATATCCTTTGTCAGGGTTCCCCGTCGTCTCCCGGCGGCCCGAATCTCACATATTTCAAAATTAGTAGGAGATCTAAATCAGACCGGATCTGGTCTTCGGAAACCGGAGCAGTTCCTGCAACGCGGTGTCACCAGCACAGTGGCGCTCGAGGAACATGCAGATGGCCTGACACTCCAGGATTGATCGTTTCGTGAGCCACCACACCGAGTGAGATACCTTTGAGTACCAGTATGCCAGTAGTAGCAGCGCACGGGGATCCTTCTGCTCCAAGAGGGATCTGAAAGATGGTTGCATATGTCCGATGAAGGCGAGAAAGCTAGACATAGTTAACTGGCTACACTCAACGTTCCATAACCGGGTCAACGTCTGCACCGCTGCGTAGTATGGATTGGTCTCCGCCGTCGATGAATCATCGAGATCACAGAGACGAAGCAGAGCGGGTGGAACATCTTCGATTCCGGACCGCATGGACGGAAAAGATAGCTTGTCGTATTCATCGGCGATCGATCGAAAGATGCTGTCGGCCCTCAAGGGGTCGGTCAGGTTCCATATAGCCTTTTTCCCTTCGCTCATCCGGAGCCACTCCAGATCGGATGGCTCGGGTGGTTTGAGCGGCCACGCTTCCTCTGGATTGGAAGCCTCGATGGAGAAAACTGCAATGACGCCCAGGAGTGCAGCAGAAGCCCACAGCGCGTCTCGATCGTGCAGTTGAAGAGGAGCGGAAAGTCTCTCGTTGAAGAGAGCTGCCGCGCGCGACCAGTGATACGCTTCTGTCAGTGTTCGTCGCGAGTTTGCCGGTGCAGTGAGATACCGGTCGTGCATTGCAGTGAGCGTTAAGATAGCGTGCATCAGATATGGATTCTACGGTAGAGTATGTCAGTTGGGAACCATTGCCTGTGCCTACACATGCACTGACAGCGAAGGCAAGTTCTGTGATCTCGTTTTGATACAGTTGCGAAATCTTTGGAGGTCCGATTGACCAGGCAGTTCGTCGCCTGAATCTGTCGAGCCGGCCCATGATTTCGCTATCCAGGTAAACTGCTGGGTTGTTGCCCACCAGCATTGTAGACGCATACAGTCCTGTAGACATGCTCCGGGTGCTCGTATTAGGGCATGATTGCTTTTCGGCCATGGTCGCTTGACCAAGAACCGTTTGAAGATCCGGAATCTGGCGGTCATAGTTGCAGAGAACGCGATAGTCAACACATCGCTTGCACTGCGGATGACTTTCGTCGCACTTCAGCGACTCAAGGGTCAGTCTTCCATGCAGAGAACAAGCCCACATTGCCGCTGGCCCACCTTGACTCGGCGAATCTTGCAGTTCCGACATCCAAGTCTGGATTTCCTGTGGTTTTTCCGCTTACGTTGGTCCTTTTCGTTGACGCAAGGGAGCATTTCGCTCATTCTGACGCGCTGTGGTCGTTCGAGAAGTGCGATGTGACGTTCAGTGTCGACAGAAATGGAGGCTTTGAAGATGTGATGTCCAGGACATTCCAGTCCGTCCGATCTTTATCTCCGACACGGCGTCGGCCAGATTCAGCTCGCCGTACCCAGACAGTGCGACATGACTGGACGCGACGAATCCTGGGCTAACCTCATCTCGTATTCCAAAGAGCGCTAACAGCAGATCGTATTGGACAGCCCGCGAGTCTTTGACTTGGGTCGATGGCTACGACGGGATAGCACTACGTATGGATGTCTCGAATTGTTTTTGTTGACAATATCATCGAACAATTATGCGACAGATATCGGCCATTCGGTCACACGGGGATAGAGGATTGTCCATGTCCATTTGTCAGGTTGAATAATCCAGGCAAGATGGCGCTGCTCTGTCGACGCTGGCACGAAATATATAAAGCCATTAGCATCCAGACATCGAGGACTACATCCACCAGAATTTTCCCGCAGTTGAATTGCAGTGCATCGTGAGCTATTGCGACTCGTTGAATCGTCCCCTCTATCCAGTCTAAACTGTCAATATGCGTGTTTTCGTCACCGGCGCTACAGGCTTCATTGGCCAAGCAGTTGTTCAGGAGCTCCTCAACGCAGGCCATCGCGTGGTTGGCCTCGCACGCTCAGATGATGCTGCCAAAGCGTTGACTGCTGCCGGAACTGAGGTACACCGAGGCTCCCTGGAAGATCTCGACAGCTTGAAACGGGGAGCTGCCGATTCAGACGGCGTCATCCACCTGGCCTTCATCCATGACTTCTCCAATTTCGAAGCCGCCACCCAAACGAACAAACTTGCAATCGAAGCCCTGGGTGCTGCCCTTGCAGGGTCTCAACGCCCACTGGTTGTCACCTCCGGCACGTTGCTTCTGCCGCATGGCCGGTTGGCGACCGAGGCAGATTCTGCGGATCCCAACTCAGGGCTGGCTGTGAGGGCGGATTCGGAAGGGGCCGCGTTGAGATTTGCATCTCAAGGGGTGCGATCTTCGGTCATTCGTCTCTCTCCCACGGTGCACGGCGACGGTGACCATGGCTTCGTTCCGCGACTCATCAACATTGCACGAGAGAAGGGCGTCTCGGCCTACATCGGAGAGGGTGTCAACCGCTGGCCCACCGTTCACCGACTCGATGCCGCCCGTTTGTACCGCCTCGTGCTGGAGAAGGCGAGCGCTGGTTCGATCTTCCATGGAGTCGCGGAGGAGGGCGTTCCAATCAAAGCCATTGCTGAAGTCATCGGCCAGCGATTGAATGTACCCACGGTGTCAAAGCCGTTCGATGCGGCAATGGAACACTTCGGCTTCCTCGCGTACCCTCTGTCTGGTGATAATCCGACGTCGAGCAAGCAAACGCAGGAGCAGCTTGGGTGGACTCCATCTCATCCGGGCCTCATTGAGGATCTGAGCAAGGGGACGTATTTCGATTTTTGAGACGGACGGTGTGAGGACAATTGACTGTATCTGCGAGACTGCCATGTATTTCGTGGAATAGTCATCGTCGTCCAAATCGAGTACTTCTACTATTTCCACTTGACCTCAAAAGTGAGCCGTAAAGTATCTAGGCGTTGAGTTAAACACACTCAAACTCCGTTCATGCGCGTAAGGAAAGGCACCGAATCAGCATATCCATAGCCAAGTAGCGATTCATTAACATCCAATATTCATAACGTCTATATGCTCGTGTACATGACATAGTGACTGATATCCAAGCGTCTGGTATCCAGAAAAGCTCTCCAAAGCATGTCAAATCCCAGTCCTGCAGCCCGCCTGCCGTCACGCTTGAATTACCCTTGAATGCAGGACAACAGTCCCCTTGAGCTACCATCTAAGAGTGGAATTTCAGTCAACAATTGAACTTGTTGTACGCAGATGCATCGGGTCTCGGTTCTTGTAACGGCAAGAAGAAGACTGCCATCGACACCTGGTCCCCAGTGCCAGTGAGCAGTCTTGCAGGACGGGAGGCTTCTGCCAAAGCACAAAAGGTTCACTCCAGCCTTTCCTCTTCAACCCGTTCGCTGACCTTCCCATCTCCAGAGGGGTTCGCCAGCTCACCCGCGGCAGTCCCGCCGTCGAATTTTCTGTTGGCCTTGGCCGCTTTCACTGCAACACGAGACTTCGCAACAACCCACCACTGCAGCTTGAAACGTTTCTTGCTTGTCATTTCCTCCTCGCTGGCAATAAACAGCGAATCGACTGCCTCGAGCGAAAGACCGGCAGTTTCGGGGTAGAGGCACCACACGATTGCAGCACATACTATGTTGAAGACGGCGAAAATGATATAGGTTCGGTAGCCGATGTTTTGTAGAGCCGGTGGAGTAATCTCAACGACCTGGAACCTTGTCAATGACAGCAATCACAAGAATACAGGATCGACAGGGGGCGTACTAAGAAATTGCCGAGGAAATCAGCTGCTGCCGCCAGAGCTGCGCCTTTCGCGCGGAGTTTGAGAGGGAGGATTTCTGGTGGATAGACCCAGACACATGCCATCCATCCTGTCGAAAAGTCCGTCAGAGCCACTCTATCGTCTTACAAAACTGTAGAAACACACCCCAAGTGAAGCAAGCTTCAAAGCAGAATATAAAAAAGACGGCCGCGATGCCCGATGCGCGATTGTTGATCTCGACGCAGATGGCTTCACACACCAACACGATGCACATCCCAACAGCCATGGAGATGAACAGGTTGCGGCGGCCAACACGATCAATTATGATCCACTGCGATCTCTTAGCAATGGATTGTCTGGTCGACGGATCAAGATGAGACAACTTACGGTCAGAAACGAAGCAATGATGTACCAGACCTGTAAGAAACCTCCGACAAATAACGCCATTTGTTGAGTCATTCCTAGGCTCTCTTTGAAGAGAGTCGGGGCGTAGTACGTGACAATATTAATACCTGCCAAGAGAGGAGACAATGAATCAGCACTGGCATGGAAAGACTACATCACTTCCATATCTTACCGGTCATCTGCTGCATGAATTGGATACCCAAAGCGAGAAAAAACCGCTTATTAGCAGCAGTGCCGCCATCTCGAAGGAGATCCCTCCACGTTCCACCCTCTTCAAGGCTAATGGCATAGCGAATATCTTCCTTCTCTTTCTGGACGATTGGATGGTCGACCGGCTGATTGCGAAGATCTGAAATCACTTTGACCCCACGGTCAGAGGACGGCTTATGGTATAAGAGCCACCTCGGTGTCTCGGGGAGGAATGTAATGACCACAATGATGTAGAGTGCGAAGACTATTTGGAAGCAGAGGGGAAATCTCCATTGAACCGAAGAGGGATGGAAATAGAAGCCGTAATTCATCCAGTAGGCAATCATGAGCCCGAGAAGCATCATCGTCGTCTGACAGCAGATGTGCCAGCCCCTTTGAGAGGGCAAACAAACTTCGCTCTGATAGACAGGAGCGACTGATGTCAAGTATCCGATACCTGAATGAGACGTTCAATGTGAGTCCGATGTCTCATCAGCAGCTGGGATTAGCAGGAAGGTACGCACCGATTCCTGTCAAGATTCTTCCAACCATCATCTGGACTCTCTCATAGCATGTACCCATCAAAAGCGCGCCGATGATAAGTACAACAGAGCCCAGGATCATGGTCCGCTTACGTCCCAGTCGCTCCGACATGAGTGCCGCAAATACTGCCCCGAAAACAGCCCCCACATCGTACAGAGCGGTAATCGTCGAGACCATAATCGTACTTGGGTTGCCCATCTGCGAGAGCCAGTAGGGACTGATAACGACTCCGCTCATCACGCCCTGGTCGTAACCGAACAGAAGAAAGGCCGACGAGCATACGGTGGTTATGACCGTAAGCAAGGCCGTACCCCTGAGCCAGTTCCCGCCCATGGTGTCTTTCTCGATGCAATAAAGTCGAAGGGTATATTCAGTGATAGTCAGGGTTGTGCCTCTTCGAAAGCAGGACGGCTCCCACGAATACCCCCAGGGCTGGCTATGCTACCCCCGGGGCACGATGAAGGGAAAGAAAACCAAGGAAAAAGGCAAGCCTACTAACTAAGTGTCAACAGCGAGATCACAGTCTTCATATACAACAAAGATCTTCCTTACTCCATGTGGCAACAGCCAAGCTTCATTCAACCAGATACAAGCTCTTCCCCACACAATTCTCCAACCGCCATGCCGGGGGTCGGAGTTGGTCCGTTGAGTAGATGGCGATGCAGACGCTAGCACGATGGCAATGACGATCATTATCTGTGTTTGGCATTGATGTGCATCAGTATCGCCATGTTCTGATCGGCTGTTGACCGTGATGTTTAACCACCATCCTGGAACACTATTGACACGGTTGAGGGGAAGGAGAACGTCCGAGGGAGATGCTTCGCGCATTTTCGAGGGTTGAACGTTGGAGGTTCTATTCTGGTCAGTTGGCCGCAAACTGCCATATGCACATAGAGTATTTCTGCTGAAGCTGACGACGAAAAGGTTAACATATGGTGCGTGTGGGAGAACTGTTGAACCGAGGGACAGTCATTAAGAAGCTGCGGGAGTACGGACCACCACTATCAACAAATGTAGCATTATCATCCCCCGTCTCCAAGTGGGATGCAATCAGAGAGACATGGCAAATTGCAATATTCCAAGCTATTTACTGTACATACTTCCCCCACACTAATGATCCCTGAAAGATGGTTTGCGGTGTTGCATTCTTAGAAAGAGCCATCGAGCACGTTCAACATCTCGCTCGTGATACTTGCATAGAGATATATAATTCTACTATTATACAGCCGTCTGAGCAGCGTGTCACTGCCATTCAGACCTCATACCAGTCGACTGGCGCGGGACATACTCAATTGTCTGTGACGTAGAGGCGTATTTTAGCATGTATCCAAACAATAGTTACGCCAAAATTCGATCAAGCATCGGGCAGTCAAGATTGCCAAGTACCGTCCAATTTGACCAAAGAGACCCAAGATGCTGACAGATTTCACTCTCGAAACGCATTATAAGCACCAGCTGCTGCATCTGAATGGCCCGAAGACCGGCGGACATGCCTCAGCCTTGGTATATTCAGTACTATTGGAGATGAGTAAACTGTCATATGCTGCAACATAAGCGCAGATGGGGATCAACGCCGCATAAGGGCCGTACATATCACTCCTCGCAAAGGTCTCCACGCCGCTCATCTGGACAGATCGGATAGTGATCGAGGTACACGATTTGGCCACCCCAGAACGTGCCCTGTTTGAAAGCCGCCAAGTCGAAACGGATGACAATGCCGAAATTGTTCGAGCCTCTTTTGAGAGCTTGCCATAGATCGGGATTCAAGCTGGCATTCGCATTGAGCACCTGATCCGAGGCGAGGACAATCTTCGTCACTGTTAGGAGATTGGCATTTTTAAACACTGCTCCTCGGGACAACGAGCGTTTTGGCGGTTGTGATCATGGGTGGACCAAAGCTGTTGAGGGCACATCAATCCACTAGCTAGTACATTTCTTCTATCCAAGAAAGGCTCAGCAAAAAAAACTAACAGTGATGAGCTGTAACTGGTAGGCATGTAGCTTCTACTACTCCGTACTGCTTGACAATAATACTAGAATAATAACACTTGGAGAATGTCAAGTTGGGGTCACAAGCTCGATTATGTAATCTAGGCGCGGTTGCCTGGCAAGATGGGTTCTGTATGGAGTAGAAGATCAGCACACATGGCATGATCATCACTTCATTCTCTGCCTCCACCATGTGCTTGGACTCCCAAGGAATACTGCTTGTAAGGCTTCAGTGGCGTTCCTTTACATGAATGAATGGAGTCGTCACGCCACAGCGAGACGCCATCCCCAGCAGGACGTCGAAATCTTATCACCGAGGCTGCGAAATCTCTTCAGGACAGAGATATCGCGATTGTGGAGTACGGGGAACAGCTGCAGCACCGATTCGCAAACCCTGTGATACTTCAGGTAAGATGGAGAATCACCTATCAATCCTTATATGGTCAGAATGGTATCCTGACCCCCTGGTTCCTAGACTGTCAAATGGGCCGTGCCTGATGAACAATTGTTGCTCGCATCTCAGACCCTCTCAGAGCACGCTTGTCCTTTAACAGCCCCTTCCAAAATGCTCGAGTCAATATATGGAGAATGGGAAACAACAGGCTTTAAACACAGCATAGAAGAAGACTCTTTACCTCTCAAGATGCAGATACTTCTATACCCTCTGTCATTTGTCAGTCTCACGCACCAGGATACTGTCGAGAGCACATCCACCTTCCACTTGGAGCAAAGTATCTTGACGCCTAAACCTCTGAATTACATGTTATCTTTAGTGCGCTATCTTCTAAACCATCCAACTAGCGATATCAATAGAAATCGAGTGCACTCAGATCTCTTGCATTTTATAACATACTTTATATTTCATGAGTCACATGCTATGAATGAGGATGAAGACAATGAGAGTGATGAGGATTTTCAGAAAAGGGTTGAAGAAGCCGTTCTGTCAGTCAAAAATCGGGATTGGGGCTCGACTGAGCAAAAGTATCTCGATATTATTGAACGTGTCATTCGTGACTGTCGGTCTGTTTACACGCTGTCTGGTTGCCATGATACTCCTAGCCCTTGACCAGCCCCAAATCTTCCTTCTCCAGGGTTGCTTCGAGGCTATGGCTTCGTCATGCCATCTTGGCGAAGTGACTACTGCGGCTTTGTTCTAGAAGGCAACAGGCAAGGTTCAATAATTCCTGTATCACCAACGTGGTATAGAGTATACAGTATTCTCTAACGTCTTGAATAGTACTAAGTCTCCTAGAAGATGACTGTGCCACAGGTGGTTTAGTCTCGCTGAGATATCCTAAATGAACATGAGTATAGAACAGCGATGTTTGTACTCAGTGGTCCATAAATTATGGCTTTCCCACATCCCTATGATGCTTGATTTCCTTTTTGTGTCTATGTTAAAGGAGCTATAGTTGCAGACTTCTTCTCATTTGAAGGACATATGGTATCTTTATCATTCATAATGAAGCTGCTAGGCTTTCTAACCACCCTTATCCTATTACTTGGCCCCTACCAGGTGCATGCAAGGGCAGTGTTTGCCCATTTTATGGTATAGCACATTAATATTGTCCTCCCTCATTGAATAGATTATGTACTGACTGCCATGTTAGGTGACAAACACCGCGAACTGGAGGTTAAGTGACTGGGAATCCAACATCTCTGAAGCACAAATTGCTCAGATCAATGCCTTCGCGCTGAATATGGTGGTTGGAGACAACACAAACAATATCAGCCTGCCTATGGCCTTTTCTGCAGCTGACAGCCTTGGTTTCAACCTATGTTTCTCATTCAATTATGCCGGCAGCGGCCCTTGGCCCAAAGCTGAGGTCATCTCCCTTATCAATCAATATGCTGCTCCCAACGACGCCCTCTGCGGCGACCAGCAGCTTGACCACTGCATCATGCCCTTTTCTTGTCGCCAACACCAGTGGTGTATCTCCATTTTTGTCCTTGGAGTTTGGTTAACGCGATTTGTAGCAAGAAGCTGTTTAACCACTGCACTGTGCCCATTTTTTGCTGCCTGCCAGAGAGCTGTCTGTCTATCCCAATCCTTAGAGTCTGGATTAATGCCCTCTGTGGAGAGCAGCAGCTTGACTACTGCCTCCTACCCACTCTTTGCTGCCCACTACAGTGATGTCCTTTCAACCTGATCCCTAGAGTCTAGGTTAAGACCCTTACCTGCTATAGCAAGCAGCTGCTTAACTATAGTTTCCTACTTATTTCTTGCTGCCTATGAGAGTAGTGTCTGCCTAAACTCATCTTTCGAGTCTGGGTCAACATCCTCTGTCATAAGCAGCAGCTTCACCACTGTCTCCTGCCTATATGCTGCTACCAGAAACAGTAATGTCTAACTATGATCATCCCTAAGCTCTATATTTGCTCCTTCTTATAGTAGCAGCTATATTGTGGTTTCTCATTTATGTTTTGCAGCCTAGAATAATGCTAAACTCCCAAACAGTTATATATTGCAATGGTAGAGATAAGGATTTAGGAGATTATAAAGGCAACAATTTGTTTGAATAAAAGCATTGAGATCCCTCTCTGATCCCAGGTTGTCTGCTATACACACTAGTAATTCATTTGGGAAAATGAGGAGCAACATTTTCCAAGTTCATTGGCAATAATTGCTCCAGAGATAATATGGAGTGTCGATGTGTTGTGCTCGCTCCCCTTCAGGCGCCTCTTAACGCTAAAGGCCTAAGGAATCACCCATATCACACAGCACCTGTTCAAAATACTATTCCAGAATCCGCCGAATCCATGCCCACGACATCAATTGGACGAGATGTCTCGTCCACGCAGATGATCTAATCGCATTACATTCTGCGTGACCGGGTCAAAACCAATTCAACTGTGGAAGGTCTTGCGGGGACTAAGCTTATCAGACTTGAGGAATCGGTTACGTATGTTGTTCCAGTTGTTCTTGAGCATCCTATTGCTGTACAGTATGATCCCTTGAAATCATTGCCCAATCAGTTGGACGTAGACAGATCTTTCCGTCTCTGAAGTGTTCCATATACCTAGATATCGAGTCCAAATATGTACAGTGAGGTCCTCAATATTTCACATATGCCTTCGAGAGATCATGGCTTGTTCACAATCCGCTGAAATCACGCAAAAGACGACTCACCACGCACTTGATACGCGGGCGCTCTCATTGTTTCTTCGTCTCAATAGGATGCTTATCCAAACTCTCATACCATTGAATTGCAGAGCCAAGTAAAAAGCACCATGATCCCCAAAAAGTAGCAAGCGTGGCCTGATAATTGACACCTGAGTTCTTCTGAGCCGGACCCAGAACACCGCACAGTGTGAAGCCAATGCCTCCAATGAAGTTCCAAAAACCGACATGCCATCCCAGGACGCCCGGTGCGGGGATGTACCATTTCGGCTGTGTTTCGATGGTGAAGAGCAAACCACTTGCGATGAAGCACGCACCACCCACTATTTGTGGGACCCAGTAAACTCCGTTAGTAGTTGCTTGATTCAAATGGTTCGCGATGCCAGGCACCCCAGTGAAGCCCAAATCCAGAAAATAGAGGCGCCGATGAACTGAATGGCAGATGCGAGGAACCCGAGTTCCTGCAGGTAATGGGAGCGCAGCTCCGACAGCGACGGAATCCACCTGAACGATCGGCCTTTCCCGGTTGTGCTCAGCCCATTGGAGATCATCCTATGTATAGCAGATTGTTTCGATGCTTGCCGTCCGTCCAGCGCGGTGAAAGACTTGCGGTTCGTGTGATGATGCACACAGTGTTCCATATTGGGCTTGATCTCGGTAACCGTGGCTTGCTCTGCATCGGCCTCGGCCTCCTTGTGAACCGTCTCGAGAGCCCAGCCGAAGCAGAAGGTCTGATTTTCGTTGACAGCCTCGAGATAGAGCAACACACTGCCAATCTCAAAGATTGTCGCGCCGATGAGCGCCGTGATGCCTCCCGCGGCATATACCTCGCCCGGAAACTCCGTGGCAGGATCCGGGTTTGGCAGCCAAACAAAGAACGCGCTGACCACCCAGACCATCGATCCGACCGTGAAGCTGAAGGCAACCAACCACGATATATCCCAGTAAGGGAAATATGTGACCATTCTCAGCAACCCCCTGGCGATGGAGCGCACGGATCGTGTCGTCTCCGGGAGCGCGAAACCCGTCTCTTTGGCACGTTCATAATCGACCTCAATCGCATGTCGTCCCTTGTGGTTGTCTCTCGAGCGCCAAACATGCTCCGCCGGTTGTTGTCCACGCCATCCCGCTTCCTCGTCTGTCTGCTCGGGCTTGCCTGGTTCAGCGCCTTTCCTCGTCGTGGCGGCGACAGTTCCCTCGGTCGGCTCGAATCGTGCAGAAGTAGGATTAAAAAAGGAGATGGGGCCCGAGACATGGCCGAGTTCCAGTCGCAGATCGGCATGGGGGAGGGGTTCTCTGGCCGGCTGAAACTGCGATTTGCGAGTCATTGGTCTCGTCGGCTGCTGGCCTTTTGTGACCGGGGATGTTGTTCCGTAGTCTATATGTCACTGCAAATAGACACGGAAAATAAATATGTTCTCCCCATTTTGATTAATGCCCAGGGGTCCCTCGAAGCAGACGGGAGGTTGTTGGCAGGAGAAACATGTCTGTGCGCCGACTCGACATTTGACGACGACGACGATGATGATTAGTACTATGGATGATGGGAGGGGTCAGGGTCAAAGAGACAATGACTTCATCTGCGGGGAATTCCCTTGGAAATGGCCAATAACACACGGTAACGTAATCGATCACCGAGCGGGCCACGAACCAATCTACGTGACATACTCATCAACATTCAACCATCAATATGCCACCAAAACAAGCAGATTCAGCAGCTTGCAATCAAAGCTATCGAATCAGGTCAAATTAAAAGCATTCGAGCAGCTGCAAAAGCATATGATGTGAAACG
>JSYV01000980.1:0-24684 GCA_000787455.1 Evansstolkia leycettana | reverse complement strand
AAATCAGCGATGGCCATCTGAATAGAATTCTCGCGGGGGTTCATTTTGGATAGGTGATGGTTGAGATAATTGCGTGGTGTTGAGGAATCGAAAATTCGTCGCGGTGTTCCGGATACGGGCTGTTCCGTTTAGGGGGGCGCGATCCTACATTATTCCTACCTACATATCAACTTCGAATTTTTGCCTGCGAGGGGACTGGTTGCCAGTTTGGCAGATCTAGCAGGTATAGACGCGCCTGTGGCTCTAGAGATAGACATGAGGCTTAAATTATAAATACATTTAAGCATAAATTCAAGCGTATATTCAATCGTACATTCGAGCATACATTTAAGCATATATTCAAGCATCCATTTGAGCATCCATTCAGGCATCCATTTGAGCATACGTTCAACCAAATTCGAGCATACATTCAACCAAAATCAAGCATACATTTGACTCGCTCCGCAATAACTTGGCATTCATGCCACAGTGGTATTTTAATTGCTACTCCGTACAGCCGCCCCAGAAACCCTATAGGCGCCTACAACCTGGCATGCCCCTCTAAGACAGAGATGGGGGATATGCAGACCCCCAAGGTTGGGGACCCTAAATATAGGGGCATTATGCTCAGCTCGCTACCTCCGCCGGTATTCTCGCTATCTTTGCCATATTCTCGCTGATATCCTTGAAGCTATATCGTGACCTCCACTAACTAGCTGATAGAGTGTTGATTCAGCTGTCATTTGGCTGATTGTTTAGCCATGTGTTTATGATTTCCTCTATGCTGTTGCCACTGAATTTATATAGGCGAAGTCCAATCACAAATAAGGCTGTTGGTTTCATCTTTCCTGAATTCACTGAATCTATGTAGGTGAATCTCTATACTACGACTATCAATTCCTCTATCCAGTGCACAGTAGTCACTATATTGGGGAACGTCTATGTCAAGTTGAGCCAGGTGCAATGGTGTAGCTCATTAAAACTTGTCGACTACGCTACCCCCGATCTGCTAGTATGCACTAATGAGCATGAATAAAGAAGATCTTGTCCTCTTCGCTATCTATGATGACTTCAGGCTATTTATAAGCAGTCAGACTTGCCCGGAACTTCTAGAAAGAGGAAACTGAATATTAGCGAGAATTGCAAATCTGATATTCGATTTTTGTATGTTGGATGCGGGTTTTATGATATATACAAGAGCTTCCAATGCAGATCAGTGCTGAAGCGTTGAAGCTTAAAGCGCATAGGGAACGTGGGATCTGATTGATCAGAGAATTTTGCAGTAGTGGTAATATAAGGTCAACAAAACTCAACGTTGAACAAAAACCATTGGGATGAAAAATGCAGCAGTATTTGTCCCTCAAACATAGTTCTGCTTGCCCACAGGAAACAGCATCTTTACAAAAAGATCTTAGACTTATGTCAACTTCAGGAATGGCTTCAAGTAACAGCAGCAGCTTTCTTTGTCAGCCCATTAAAGTTGACCATGCCGACTTCAGCATTGACCATCGACGTTGCAGAAGTGCCTAGACAGAGTAAACAGATGCTCAAGAATTCCGAGGCTATATTTACGTACCATTCCACGTTGAAAGTTCCCCATGGAGCGTAATTCGTCAACTCGTTCCAAGCGCCCACAGAGAAATCAATATCATTCTCTCCGCAGCTGGGGCATGTGTCTGCAACTGTAACAACAATGGAGTTGCCAGCACCACCAACGTTGTCGTTACTACCAGTGTTGGTAGCGAGAATCTTCCGACCACAGAAGGGGCTAGGGGATTCATTGTCCATCCAGTAATTGCTGATTGCCGCAATTATAGCCGAGTCAGGGTTTTGCTGGCCACATGAGCCATAAGCTCCCAATTGCTGGTAGACTGTTCCTCTGCCGTCATGACTATATAGAAAGAAAGTCAACACCAATCAGATAAAGTGTTTTCAGGTAGTTAGACTGAGGTTACAGCATTTGCTGCGCCAACAAGGGCAGAAAGGGCAGATATCACAGATATCACTTTAAGCTGCATAATGAGACAGTAAGTTGGTATATCTCTCAGGGAGGGAAATTCAGAGTCAGATCATGATCCTTGGGATTTCCATGAACTTGATGATCCTTTTATAACCAAAACCTGCTGGTCACTCATCAACTCATCAGTTGTTCTTATTGACTAATGTTTACTACTCTATAGCCTGTAAGCACTATCTAGAAGACTAAAAAAGGTCTGTACGTTGCGCAGTGAGAACTCTTAGCCACTCTATCTCTTTTGTGGCTAGCACCATGACTTCACTGCGGAGGACCAGTTACAATAAGGGTAAATTGTGCATATATCTTGCTCGCTACACCGTATTGATTCTGCAGAATTTATATGTATATTGTTAATACATGATTCACCATAGATGTTTTCACTGCCTGGAATGTGAATTTGCAAGAGCTGCCTCATAGTAGAAAGAATTTATATTTTGATTTTTTTTTTCACATTGGATAGTTAACAAGGCTGCTAATACTGATGAGAATTAGAATTTAGTATGCAGTGACTACTGTTAGCTGCTAGCATGCTAGCACTGAAACAGGGGTTACAGCTCAGCAGGGGTAGAAAAAAAATGTTCACTATCCTATGCCTAAAGTAGTTTAGTGAAGATTTTCTACCCCTGTTAAGCTGTAACCATGCTCATCATAATTCAACTTGTCTCTAACCTTAAATTCAACTTTGACATACATTCTGCATCTGCGATCTTTTTGCTTTATTTTGTCCATTTATTTATTTCATTTAAGAATAGCTTGATTACCTCTTATATACCATGTAGCCATTGTGAAACAGCATCCTCTGGTGATATTTCAGCCATCTTTAATAGATCGCACAGGAGTTGAGCTGAGGATTTAAAGAAAATCTAGTGTGCACTTAGTGTGCGCTTGACATTCATCAAACATACACTAAACATACCCTTAAACCATGAAGTGAGAACTGGATGGGGGTAGAGTTTGAATATCCAGTGAGTAATTTTTCCATTCCAGTATCTTACCTGCCACTATTTTCTACACCCACTGAGCTGGAACCTGCGCTGAAACATAGTCCACCAGGCTAAAAGCCTGCTTAGTTATACAGCATCAGCTAGAATAACAGGGCATCAATAGGCATCAAAGTCTCTCCCTGCAGTGGAAACTGAATGTGAGGTCTATATGTATTACTCTTTCCCCCTGAATTTTGATCTGCACAATAGTTTACGCATACTGCACATTCATTAAAAGGTTGCAGTAAATTGCACGCTAGCATAGTGGTCATTTTTTGGTGGTTCTCAGCAGTGTCAGTGCATTATGGTGAGTAGAACAGTGGCACATCAAAGGTTGCAACTTCCCCCTCCTTGGCCGCCATTAGGCCTATCTATCATGCCGTAGCGCGCGAGATTCGAGGCGATTTATGACTAAATGAGTATGTTTAGTATTTAGTATACCAATCATTTGCAGCAATAACTGCTTTCACCATATTATATAGTAGCAGATAGCTTATGAAGCGTCTGCTTATCAATAGTAGTAGTAGTAGAATTCAATTGACCTGTCCTAGCGAGCTCTATATACATGGCTGCCATGCAGGCTGTTCCGAGCGCTGCTCGGAGGGGAATAACTATGATCCGGCAGAGCCTGCTGCCGAGTCATTGTGTGGCAGGGATCGCTCCCCTCCGCGAGAATCGAAGAATCTGCATCACCAGCTTCACCTCGCCTCGCACCGCACCTATCGCCGCCAACCGCCTGTCTCACCCTCTGCATCATAGACCTGGATGGATCTTAGCACCATCAGATCGATCCGCCGCTCGTCCAGCACCGATTGCAGTCCCCGATCGCGAACGTTCCGTCCCCGATCGCCCTCTCTTCCTCCTCTTTCTTCCCCGCCTCGCATCGCCCATCGATGGTCTTGATACCGATCTCGATGCTCGTCCATCTCGGCGAGCCTGGATGCCTTGATGGTTTGCTTGCGCCTCCTACTGTGATCAAGCCATTTGCCCGTGTTCGTCGTTCGCAGTGATCGTGCCCGTTGCCCCCGGATCCACCACCTGGAACTGGGATAGCAACCCCGTTTTGAGCATAAAATCTGCTATAAACGGCGCTGCTTTCGGCTCCGATAGCAGCGTATTAAGGTCAGTCGTTGGAGCCCTCCTATCATCGATCTTGCGCCACATTTCCCGTCGGAGCTCCGCGAGGAGCGGGCACTCGAGCAGGATGTGCCTTACTGTCTGGTTCCCGAGCTCGCAGCCGCATTCAGCAGTCTCCCGGACCCCGATTCGCGATAAGTAATGATTGAGCGCGATCTTCCCGGTCCGCAGCTGGATGAGCACTGAGCTCGTTGCCTTTCGAAGACCCCCAGTACCGGATTGCCGATTTGGTTGGGGCTTCGATTAACCGCTTGGTCGGGCCAGCTACGCGCAGCTTCCGCCACAACCGTCCCCAAAGGTCCTTTATGCGGCTTTGGATGGCCCGCTTGGCCGCAGCGGCCATGATGGTCAATCGGTCTCCCGTTCCGCCCAATGCGGCTTCCTTTGCGGCCCGGTCCGCCGCCTCATTGCCAGGGACCCCTTCGTGGGCCGGGATCCAGCGGATCTCGACCGAAATGCCTCGCTCCCGGCACCATGCCAGGTCAGCGAGGATCTCCCGAAGGTCGCCTGCCCGGAGACCATCCGGGGCCGGCGGAGCGATTTGATCGCTGCCTGGCTGTCGGAGAAGATCACTACTCCATTGGCGATCTCTGACCATTCAGTGTGGTGCTCGCGCGTGAGCTGTAGCGCCATGGATAGGCCTCGCAGCTCCGCGCTGTACCTGTGGCGATGGTCTCAGGGCCTAGGTGGTAGGTTCTCGTGGCCTGCCTGCCTAGGCAAGCCGCTGCTCTGCTTATCAATTGCCTGCCATGCTTCCTTTGCTGATATATAATATGGCGTTGATGTGTGGCTTCAGTATCCTCTGCATGCTCTAAATCTGGGTACAATTTATAGATTTCCTGCTTCACTATGGCCCAAAGATTCTCAATAGGATTGGGATCTGGTGAGTATGGAGGCCAAATCATTACCTGAATCCTCATTTCCTCAAGAGTCTCTTATACAGTCCTTGCAGTATGGACTGGAGCATTATCATGCATGAAGATATCTCCCTCAAAGACAAATTGTGGAAGCCATGCACGATGTAACTCAACAGTCGACCATCTGCCACCGGCCCTGCGGGGTTCTGCTCACCACAATTTTGGCCCCCATTTTGGCCCCTTCTTGGTCTGCTTCAGCTTCGCACTCCGAGCCTTGGGCGCGGCCTGATTCAATCAGCACTGAGACTGCCGAATTCTATAAAACTGATGCTTAAAGCTGACCATATGCTGGAATAATTTAAGCTGAGGCTTGCCGCGCGGGACGGGAAATCGGAGTATTTTTTACGTAAAGAGGCTAAACCTATTTTAGATGTTATGTGACCAAACACAAACATCAATATCTCCACGTGTAATTTGACTTGCCTCTCCCTTTCCTTACCTTACTACCTACCTCTACTGCACCTACACCCCTCTTGGGATCCCAAAATCCCATCCTGTGGGAAGCCTAGTATTGAATGTGGTCTGTCAGGGGTTGTGTGCAATCATAATACCAACATTGCAGACTGCCATATGTCATCATGGCCAGGAATAATGCAAATAAAGGTGACAAGGTCACAATGAAATCCAAGAAAAAAAAATTGAGCACAGAACTGACCATTTGATGTGCAGACAGTTATTATAAGGCTGGATAAAAGGTACTACATAGCCACTGCTATTAGCAGGGTTGGTCTCAACTCTAAACTAGAATTCAGTACATGAGTGCCAACTCAGAAGACAGTGTCGCGGGCTACGCCCGTAGATTACTCGGCTTCGCCTTCGCCTCCGCTGATTGGTTCGATATGCTTGGTCACGTGACCATGATAGTTGATAGTCGCGTCTATCAGCGCGTAGGACCTCTTTCTTTCTCCTCCCAGCGAATCCTTTCTGTATGTATCTACTAGTTAGATAATAAAAGGCTTTGGCCCTCTACAGACAGAAGCCCATCCTAAAAGAGCAAAAATTCATATAGCATTGATTACAAAAAGGTTCATATTGTTGCTAACACATCTTCCCTGCCTGTTGTGTGCTTTATTGTCTATCATATCTGGGAAGCCAGCTTCCAAACGAGTCTGCCCAAGTTGGACAATGCAAGATTGCGGCTGTCGCGATGGGGTCAGTCTGTAGGATTGAGCACCAACGTCGAAGATGTGCAATCACTAAGTCAAGCAACCTTATTGACGGACGATGTACCTAAAGCTGAAAGGATACTAGCTAGGGCAGATTCTGGAGCTTTTTGCTGATGCAGAGGGTGTTTCAGCTAAGTTCAAGAGTCGTGCAAGATCTGATGACTCGAGCTTAATGGTACGCAACCCACAAGAGCTGGATCCTGTGATGACGTCTCTACACAAAAAAAGATGCGTGAGCGCTCAATCCAGCGGCAGAACTGGACACCCTTGCGACGAACAGCAAGGTGGGCACTGTATGAAGAAAAGCACTTTATGAGGTTAATCGAGGATATCACAAACTTGGTCAATGACCTCGTTGAGTTGTTTCCGGCTGCTCAGCCATATCAGCAACAGCTTTGTGAGTTCGAGGCGTCTGAGCTTGGTGCAGATGAAGGCCTCCCTGTCCTGAGGAACATCGCTTCCGATCAGGATAGGTATCTGGAGGCCGCTCCATCAAGGGATCTTGACACTAAGGTATGTTTCAACGTCCATTTTGGTGCACTGTTACTTATGTGGAGCTAGGACACTGTGGCCAATACCTGGAATAACTACAACAGCAAAATTGGGAAACAAATACAAATAGAGAATGTTTACGGAGGCCAAAACATTACGTTGTAAGCTAGCTCTCGATTCTAGGGACATCGCCGTGCGGCCGACAATACGTCCTGCCTCGATACAGACATACAGTGAACCGCTATGGATATCCAGCGGCATATATCCATGTCTTCAATCAAGACTGGATCAGATGTGTAAAATGGCGCGGAATTTTTCTGACATTGAAAAGAGAGATCAGAGGGCTCAGGAGTAAAGGGGAAATAATTTTGCAACATATATCCCATTTCCTTCAGCTTAGCTCATCTATATCATCTCGTTGGCCTGAAGTCCCTTTTGGCAGATATACTTCATTTAATGGAAGAATCAGAACAAAAATTGGGTCTGCTGGTTCCCTTGCAGAGAAATGCCCTTTCTGTTTTTGAAGTATGATAGAACTGCAGATGTGGAATTGAGACAGTCATACACCTCTTATTCTTGTGTTCCCACATCCAAGTGATTTAGTGTCAGGAGGTCCCTGTGCCAGGAGACAAGGGGTCACCTGACCCAACAGTATGTTAGGAGATCCCTATAAGCCAGAACTTAGAATGAGACAACCTTCTTACGCATACCCATGACATAAATTTTGGCCATTGATGCTGTGATCAGAAGATAAATAAGCAACTCTGCCAGTTTATATGGTCTCCATGAAAATTACTGTATGATATGCCAGTTAATAGAATCAGTTAGGTAGCAAAATAGATAATTACTATATAACTAGTACTGTTGCTGGTTCAAGCCAGCCAGCCAAAGGCTCACCCTGTTTATTGTGCTCACCCTGGCTCACCTACAGTGGCGCGACCAAAAAGCAGCGTCACCGTCTAGCTCACTGCGTTTAAGCCACATGCTGGTAGGCTAGTAGTTGGGTAGCGAATCCCTACTGTTGTATGATTTTTGGAAATCTTCAATTTTATTGAAGTCTATTCCACTGCTGCTCCTGGAATCCTCTCTAAACTTCACCCAAATCTCCTATAAGACCCTTTTCTCTGCCCTTCAACTCTTTGTTGAAGCCATGTCCAATCAACCACTCTTCCACTCAAGACACCGATTCTCCCGATCCTTCTTCACACAAGTCAACACGCTCGGCGGCGGAGGAATTGTACCAAAACCCGTCGTCGAACACGCCAGTCGCTCCGTTGTGTTTCCCGGATCGGCCAGATGCAGTTCCTTGATTGACGGGAATGTTGGCCGGCGTCTCTCAAGAGCATCAAAATCAATGTAGTCGTACATGTCGTTGGCGTTGGCGTCCCGGTACGTCATCGCCGGAAGGTTGAGCTTGCGCTGGATAAAGGCCAAATCGACGTGTGGTCCTGCACGATATGGCTGACATAGTTCTTCTTCGCGTACGTTGAGATGAACACGAACGGAACCCGGAAGCCATAGCGCGTGTATTTCCCGTATTGGTACTCGCCTGCAGGCACAATCAGCTCGATGTCGTCCGGAGCCAAAGCCCGTGGCGGGACCACGTGGTCGTAGTACCCGCCGTGCTCGTCGTAGTTAACCAGGAGCACTGTCTCATTCCAGCGGGGAGAGTTGCCGACAGCCTCGACGACCTTGGCGAATTGAGCCTCGCCCAGAGCCATGTTCTTGGGGGCTTCCTGCGAGTTGACTGACCCTCGCATGTCGACTAGCGAGTACGTTGGGAGTGTGCCGGCTGCGGCCTGTGCATAGAAGTCGTTGATGGTATGCAGATGCTCCGCTGTCGCCAGGTTGTCATTCAGCATGAACAGATCCGGCGTGTTGTACGTCGGATTGGTGTCGTCCGTGTACTCGCCCCAGGAGATGCCGTACTTGTCGAAGATGTTGAAGATGGTCCCAGCAGGACAGTAGATGCCGGTATCTTCCTGCTCCGTGTTGACGACGCCGCGCGACGTGGCAGCAATCCAGTACATGCGCTGCGGCCACGTCTGACCCGGCAGAGAGCAAAAATAGCGATCGCCAATGGGAAACTGAGAGGCCAAGCTGTAGAAGAAAGGTAGATGGGTGCGGTTGAAATAACCCATCGCCACAGGTCCGCTGCCTCCCCTGGGACCATCAGACACCACGAAGCCGTCCATGCTGCCGTTGTTGTAGGCGCTATGCGAGACAGACCATTCCTGCGAATGGCCCTGGTTGCTCTAGCACGTGTTGGGCATGGGGAACATCTTCTGGATGGTGCCGTTGACTCCGGGGTTGGTCGCGGTAGGTAAGCCGTTGTGATCCACGGCCAATCCGTCTCCACGACCCAGCAGACCGAGAATGTTGTCGAACGAGTGGTTTTCAAACATGAGCACTACGATATGTTTAACTTCTGGCATCGTGTCGGTTCCTGCTGGGAGGTGCGGGTTCGGCAGCGATCCTGGGAAACGGAAATCCTCAGGCCTGCGACCAAGGGCTTCAAGAGCTTCGAGAACTGCCGGGCTGAACGGTGGACGCGGTTGGGGCTCCGGTCTGGGATGACCGTCATCTGGGATGGCCAAAGCATTGCTCACCGTCGCCCAGAAGATGACGAGACCGATAATAAAGTGTCGCATGTTGCCCGCGGATGAGTGATAGATGCTGCTGGCAGGTAGTCAACGTCGTTCATCGAACATGCTGCGATCGAGCTTTCCTTATATAGTCCTCCATCTCATCGATCGATGGTACAATCATCACAGGGATTGATAATTCCTGCCCACGTGCAGCGATAAAACTGCAAACTGGGAGCATTGATGTGACAAAACAGAGTGGGCTGGAGATCAGTAATGCAACAATTCTGTCGGTGGCAACAACCATGGGAGATTCTTGATAATGTTAGACTTTGGTAGTAGCTTCGTGAATCGAAAATTCGACAGCTTTCTTGCATGTCGTTCACCCCACGTGTTTGTATTATGATTAGGATGCCGCAGTAAGATGGCTTTCACGGCGGGTTGCATCCGAATGCTCGATCAGTACCTGGCAGGATGTTGTTCGTGGTTGGCTTCGGCCACACTCCAGAGTTAATATACAGCCATGTTTCGACCTTGTTTATCCAGGAACCTAGCCTTCTGCAATTTTCAACGCAAAGAACGTTAACAGATAGTAAACTAATAGTCAAGAATCAATCATGCTAAAAGTGTACAGACGATGAGAGTCATGATTAGTAAGGGCTTATGACTTTATAGTTGAGTATGACCAGATCCCATGCTTTCTGTCGGTTAAATTGACATGTAATCAATTCATCTCTATTGGATCTAACAAGAGTAGTGACCTTTTGGTAAATCTTAAATCGCATATTAATCTTCGTAATCCAAGATTGAGAGTTTTGGTCAGCAATCCCAGTTGAGTTTGTCAGACGCGAAGATGATGAGCTGTAGGCTAGATTGTCAGCAATTATTGATTAGTGCTGGTCTGGAAGTTAGCATATGAAGTGAAGAGAATGTCCTCAGACTGTATCCTGATCTTTTAACATGCAGCCAGGACATATGCTTCTAAATCACTCTGCTTTCTTGATTCCCTACTTGTATGCTAGAGCCCCTCTGAGCTGTTAAATTATGGACCTCTCCTATTTCTTATAGAGCATACTATGAAAGCAGTAATTGAGAGCACTTCTCGTTAATATGCATACTCATCCATGGATTTCTGAAACAAGCTGCCCCTATGAATTTCATAATCGTAACTATGTGAAATAGAATGTTTGATTGGAAAGGATATCTTTGCAAGTCTGGTTGGCCTGAACTATACTTAAAAGTTAATGCACAGGACGCTCCGGAACAAACTGGCATTCTTGCCAAGATGGTGGTGCGTTGTAATCACAGGCGTTCTTAATGATGAATTGGTCCATTGCAATAGAATGCGCAGATGCAATAGACTGGCAGGTGTCATTTTGCTCGACCAGATACTCTGTGCCAGTACATGTGGTGGAGGCAGCTGTCAACGTAACAGAAGATCTAGCCTGGGTTAGATAGGCATTGGCCAGCAGCGGAAATGGCATGAACGTCTTATGAAGTAGAGAATGTTGGGGTTTCTGCAGGGTAGCTCGATGCAGGGACACTGCATGACGAAAGCTGAGATGAAATCGCAGCATGTGAAATCCTGCCATTGCCATACACTGAGCCAGACATTGCAGAGCTATACTCCAACCAGCAATTGGAACATCGTAAGCTATTTCCTGCGAGGACCTGTGGAAGACCCAGGTCCCCCTTGCTGCTTATACCAGTACACGAGTCAGGGATCAAGGTGATTATGATGACGGAATCATAAGAGACATCACCTGTCACGGAGACATGAGACATTATATGACCAAACCAGCGGATCTGCAATCTGAGGGCCAGACTGGTTGACAGAGGTTGTGAATTGATAAACGGTGTTTCCAAGACTGTAAGCTGATATGTTGGGCAGAGAGTCTGATATCTAAGGAACGATGTAGTAGTGATGTTGGTGCTCAAGGCTGAGCGGCAAGCGAAGGGGATGGTTGTAGGGCGAGCATCGGAACTTGAGAATATCTGAACTGCTCGTGTGCCGAGGACAGAAAGGAGATTCAAAAGGATGACTGTAATGAATGAACGGGCCATCTTGCTCTGAGATACTCTCTCATGTAAAGAGAGCTAATGGTGGACAGGGCTACAGAACATAACAATCAGAGGATCTTTCTTTCTACAGTCTTTGATCAGTGAGTCTTCAAACAATGCATGGCAAGACCAATACACACAGATTGAGAAAAGCAGTCCCAGACCCATGAGGAACGAATTCCGACCAAAGGACATTTCCATATAAGCATTGCTCAGTTAGGACGTGGATGAACCCGTTGCACATGGCAGTGGCGGGATGGAGTTACGGGGTCAAGATTACTTTGGCCGCATCGCAAGGCACGGCGCACTCCTAGATACGTGCGTAGCTGTTTAGAATGGTTTCGACTAACTTTATCGTCAGATGAGGATGGTCCTACATGCAATGGAGTGGACTTATGAATGGACGCACAGCTGATCAATCAGACAAGATGATAAACGGGTGTGAGATCCATTAGGATTCCGCAAGAGAGTGGCCATGTCGGATATCCGACATCAGTGAACTACCTAATTAAACGACAGCTAGCGCAGAATAGCGATCCACGGACCGAGAGCGCTTTATAGCCTGCTGTAGCAGTCCCACCTGCGTTAACAGTCTGGGCTATCAAAGCCTTTTGTGCATCCACATGACAAGGAAAATCAAAGGAATGCAACGAATAGCAGCCGAGAATGACGAAGACAAAGTGAGCGTCGTAGGCGGTTCTCAGTCGTCGTCATCAGAAAACCAATGAACTCCGGAAGAGCGCTAGTAAGGCACCAGACTCCAGGCCGGATGCAAACAGCGAACATCAAGGGACGCCCAATCAGTACCAATAAATCCCGTCAAAACATTAGGACAGCAGCCACCATAGAAAGGAACCATGGAGAAACGCCTAGCATGCAATCTTGAACAGAGACAAATGAAACCTGGGCCCTGACGACCGAGAACATTGGCTTCCTGAGGTACGAACCGAAAAATGAAAGAATGAGCATTCGGCAGAACAGAACACAGAAAGGACCAAAGCCTTGCATCCCATCCGCCAACAAAACACGACAAAGGAAACGAACGAAGCTACATGGGAAGTGAAAACGCGTTAAATCGAGCAAGCACCATGGGACGCTATGCGAAGGAGCTTTGAATGCCGTTGGCCTGAACGCCGGGTGTAACGTCGAGTTTCAAGATTCTTCGTAAATCATCCTCCATCTGTTTAGTGTCCAAAGGTTTGGAGGATGTTGAGGCACTTGCGGGTATGGCTCGAGAAGATGGCGAGTGCTGCCGTAGTGGAGACTCAGAGGCCGGCTGCATCGCACAGCGGCTAGCGAAATTCGCTTGGTAATAGGGTGCGTGCGGCGAAGGGAAAGTCCTTCCCGGAAGCTTGGCTGGAGTAAGAGAGTTTGACGACGTCCCGTCTTGTCTTGAACCGAAACTTTGAACATGAGATCGTGGAGGATCGCTAGATTGCGCGGGAGAAAAGTGGGTCTGCATTCCATTTTCGAAGATGGACTGCTTTTGCCCATATGGAGAGCCATAAGGAATGGGAGATGCCGGGCTAGAACTGGTCCGTAATGAAGTTGCAGGATTAGGTACGTTAGAGTTGCCATGGCCATGTTCCGCGAGGCCACTGACTGAAGAAGCAAATGGAGATGCGGATGAAGGTCGCTGCGGACGGGGATTGAGCAAGAGATTTTTGAGAGCTTCAGTTTTCGCTCTTCGTTCATCTTCATCAAGATGGCCTGCGCCATGAGAGGGAGAGCTGGCAGACCGCAGTGCATTCATGCGGTCTCTATACGGGGTAGCAAACGCTGGACCAATTGATGGCTTTTTGGGCCCAGGACTATCCAATTCCAGTGGAAAAATCCCACCACCCGTGCTGTCGGGCTTTCGTTGAGAGCACGGCGTTTTTGAATCAGTATAGGCTGGAAACGGATTTCTAGTCTCATTTTCCGGGCTGCCCTGAGGATTTGCGTTTCGAGCTTCAACAGCCGCTTTAAATAGGAAATCCAAAGGCGTTGGTTTCCGTTCTTCGTTGTTGTAAGGGGAGCGCGGTTTCGGTTTCGAAGGTGTGTTCTCCAGATCATGTTCCATCTCTAAAGCATCGCCACCCATTTCTAAGCTGGGTGCGAGGTCTGATTCCGGTACTGACTTCGAGAAGAAGCTTGGCATTGGGAGAGCAGAAGGTGCGGGGGAAGCGTGGAATGTCGGACCGGCGTAATGTGGACTGTCCTTCATCTGCGAAGGCGTATTGATATTTGGCTGAGAGGATGTATGGCGATGCCCACTGTTATAGGCTGTAGAGGGCTTGTAATCTTCGCGCGGCTTCTTCCCGGATCGTCCGCCTCTCTTCTTGGAGAGACTGAGGTTGTTGGAAGAGTCCGTAGTTGTTTCTTCGGGGCTAATATTTCTGGGCGGCGATGATGGAGGAGTTGTAAGGAGGGCAGCTTTCTGTGTATGCGGTGTTGTATTTCTCTTCTGATTGCGTCGGTTGTTGTTTCGAGGCCCCTTGGGTGTCGGAGGCGTAGGTGATTGGGTCGACATTGCGACGGGTCGGCTTAAAAAATAAGCAGCCTTGTGTGTAGAGAAGAGATAAATGAAAGCAGAACAAGGAGCGCAAGCAATAATAATACGAAACGAACGCAGTAAGCCGGTAGAACTACTGCAAAGCAGTCGGATATGAACGCTTCAACGCTAGGAGGACTAGAAGATAGGCCAAATTCCAACTGTTGTGTGATGGTTTGTCAGGCGCGAATCGCTCAAAGATATGGCGGATCAGCTGAAACCGGAAGCGTTGGTTTATCTGCGTAATCAACGAGAGTGCATGACAAGCAAGGGATCAATTCCCTAAAGTTATTCATCTCTGGCCTGGGGAGCGCGACGGCAGGTGAAGGGAGAAATTAGAAGTAGACGGTAGTCATTGAGTTGGAGTAGAGACCTGGAACCAAGGGAGTTGTATGTCGTTGGCAAAGTACTTAGGCGGGGACCTCTGGGAGATGACTAACCAGGCCAGGTGAGATTCTACGCCACTTCAGCCTCTGAGCCACACCACGGGACCAACCAGGCAACTAGTGGCTGTGCTGTGCCACTGAGGTACCGGTGTAGGACAGCAGCTGTTATCACTTTATCTGCGTAGTGAAGCTCTGCCTTCTGGGTGATCCAGGCTGTGGTATATTGCCCGGCTTCTCTGTACATCCCTTCAAGGCTATCATTCTGGGTATGTCGACATCGGTATCTTACAGGACTTCCTTCTTTTGGCCGTGTGATAACGAAAATACTTACGTCAGTAGTCTTTACCACAGCAACCCGACATCACCAACCCCATTAGCGACCGACCCCGTCGCCCTCCGAACTGTGACATCAGATACCTCGTTATTTTCTGACCCTATTTGTAGCTTCAGTATCTCAGTTAATACATCCAAGATGGCGGACGTTGAGATGGAAGAAGTCAACGCTGGTGCGTCAACTAAGCAGAAAGCAACGTCCAAGGCCGCAGAGGGCGCCAGCGAAGGCAAGAAGAAGTTCGAGGTCAAGAAGGTAGGAGATATCTAAGAATAATACTTGGCCTATCGTGCACTAATCAGGACGCCTCTTCAGTGGAATGCCGTTGCTTTATGGGCCTGGGATATCGTTGTCGACAATTGTGCAATCTGCCGCAACCATATCATGGACTTGTGTATGCCTTTGGTCATGAGCACCATTTCTTGATTTTGACTCTAATTACTTGTATAAGGTATCGAGTGTCAAGCGAATCAGGGCTCGTCGACCACTGAAGAGTGTACCGTTGCGTGGGGTATTTGCAACGTGAGTTCTACCCATCATTGTCCGCTTCAAGAACCTCAATCATTGACCAAGAACGTTGTTTCTAGCACGCGTTCCACTTCCACTGCATATCACGATGGTTAAAGACTCGCCAAGTTTGCCCCCTGGACAACAGAGACTGGGAATTCCAGAAGTACGGCCGGTAGACAGCTACTGAAAGGGAATCGATCATACAAGCGTCGGGAGCGTGCTCGGGTCTGCACTACATGGCAAAAACCACCAATGCAAAATGCTTACACTCTCGCACTTTGCGTACTCCAACAACCTCATGGTCATGTCACCCTTGAGAAAGTGGCATACGAGCGACAGGACATGGATTTCAATGGCGTTACGGTGCTTCTTCGGCCTTTCACAACAGCTGCAGTTTTTTTGACGATGCATGCGAACGTAATAGGAAATAAAACCTCTTTTGCATGTAACTCCCAAAATTCAAGACCATGCTCTGAACCCACGGCAATTCCGCGATCGATATTTCACGCAACCTTGATTCCATCTACCGAAATCCCAGCGCTGCCGATTGCGCTAGAAGTAGGAGCAAACCATTTCTCAGGATTCTTGTTGTAAAAGGGCCAGGGAGGGATAACAGCGAAAGCGGTTACAATGGTGCCAGCCAACGTAATCCACAGTGTCAAATGAATGTCCTCGCAGATGTATCCGACGATGAATCCAGCAGCCTTCGAACGAAATCAGCACCAGCGCACATTTAAGGTAGATGGACGTTTTCACTCACGCCAGAAACGAGCAGAAGAAAAGTGCAAAGTATTTCCGCGATGCGCTGGCCTTGGAAGTCCTATCGGTGTTGAAGTTGCCAGGTTAGCAGCTTGGTCCAACGTGTCAAGACTGGAGAAGGTCGAGATATGCTGGTCACCTACAATTGGGCCTTCAAAAAGGTCCTGGAGCGGTGCAATCAAATCATCCATGGCGAGTATTGTTCAGATTGCCAGGTGTTTTGGCGATTCTGGGGGTTTAATGCGAATAAATAAGCACGCCGTATCGTAGTTTGCGGAGACAGCGGAGCTGGATAAGAGTAGCTCTACAGCCGATCACATGTCTTGGCTTTGATCCATTATTCTGCCACTGTGGACAATACTTTCACACCTCCTGATCAGTTGATATTGCAGGGAATTGTAAATGCAAATTCCTCTATACGAATCAACCAACGTGATCGATTATGTGATGCACTATTTCATCGGAATTATTTTTGACAGCCTCCAATGACACAAAAAAAACCAGCTGAAGATTCCATAGTCTGGAGTCCGCCGTAATTCCCATGTACTGTAAAAACTCCAACATCGCCCTCAGTTATAAGCCTGCCAACAACGACGTTGATCACAATCAACCGCGTAGTTCTGAAGCGGCCGACTTCGCCAATGACCCAGATCATCATGAAAAGATGACGGAGGACTGGCTTTCAGATTGTTTGATTGAAGCTTCATTCCCTATGTTCTTCATGTCCTCTATTTTCCTTTGCCTCCTCTATCTATACTGGATAAAGTTCAAGTTGATTAGGGCGGATATTGTGATGAGATTTTATTTCCATTGCACTGTTGTTCCCTCCTCCGCAGGTTCCAGCAACTTCCACTGGCAAGAGATATTATTCTCCGCAAACCGAGCGATGATGCGCTCTGCAATCTCCGTAAACTTGTCCGTTGCAAGGGCGAGGATCGTCGGTCCTGCGCCTGACAGGCAGATACCTAGCAGACCTGGTTGCGTAGAAGGGTTCATGGACTGAAGGATCTCTGTCAAGCCAGGAATCAGAGTCTGACGATATGGCTGATGGACCTTATCCTGCATAGCCAAGTAAATCATATCAGGATCGGGAGGAGAACTTCCCAGTGCTGCTGGGAGCAAGGCAGCCCGCTGAAGATTGAAGACCTTCGCGATGGAGTTAGTGACCGCGTCTCGCAGAAATGCCCAAAGGCCAATGGTGAAACTTACAACATCCGCTCTTGTGTACGTCTTTGGAAGAACATTCCGTGCGTTGGCGGTGGGCACAACAAAATCAGGGATGATCGCAATGGCCTTGATCTCCTTGGCCCATTTGAACTTCCTATAGTGACCGATACCGAGGGGTGGCTCTGGTGGTTTGATGCCTGTATCAATGCCACCGGCTGGAGCGGGTAGCACTTCACTCAAGGGGATCTCTTTGCGAGCGACATCTTCGGGCTTGAGTTCATTCAGATATGTCCCGACGAATCCTCCAAAGAGAGATGCGGCGACATTGTCCGGGTGCCGCTCTGGATGGAAAGAAGTCCAGTGTTAGTGAGAAAAAAATAAAACAGCTTGCCAACAATCAATGTCCACCGGTGCATGTTCTGGTATGTTGACTTGGTTATGCAAACTCGATGGACGCTTCGCAAAGATACAATTGCCCAATGATGGGGTGAACTCACCAATCATCAAGCAGTAATCGAGCAGGCGGTGCTTGCTCAATCCAAGACGACCTACTTCATTTCCCAGCGTCACACCCGCGACCACTGCAGTTCCCGAAGAACCCAGACCTCGTCCCAGCGGGATCGGGTTTACAATGCGAACATGTGTCTCGACGGGGAATGCCCTTTGGTTATGGCATCTTAGTACGTACAGAGCTACGCGGGTGATCAGGTTAACCTCTGGATCGAGGCTAATCTGTTCGGTACTTCCACTCTGGTCTTCGTATGAGATCACGCAGTTGAGAGGATGCTGTGATGTCGACTTGGAGGCGTCAATGGTAACATGAAGTTCGAGGTGGAGGGATAGAGCCAGGCCGATGACATCGAAACCGGGGCCGATGTTGGCGGAGGAGCAGGGCGTCCTGATGGTGAAAGAGGACGACGCCATTCCTGCTCGAATATCCCTTCCAGGGAGTCAATGGCTTTTATCCAAGTGGAGAATTTGCTGGTGATGAAGAAAACGCACAAACGACGCTGTGAACTGACCCAGACAAACCTGTATGTCTTGTGTTTTTCTTTTTCTCCTTCTTTATATACTGAACTACTTAGAGTATGACTCCCACTGTGGTGTGAGCGACTTTTCTTGGCACAATCAATGGGAAAAATTTCCCTATCTAAAAAGATGGCCGACGTCGGGCAGAAAGCAAGGGTCAGGACTCGGTAGTGGATCGTTTGCGGCAACACTGAGTTCATGTGCCTACTAGCAAGCAGTGCGCCGGTTTCATCGTCATGAAAAATCGAGAGATCTCTTCTTCGCTATTTTTTTTTCTCGCTTCGGTTCCGAAGGCAAGGTTCCATGTTTGTAAGGACACCTGCATCTAGATCGCTGGGGGCTTGATTATTGAAAGATCCTGGATCGAATCATGCTATGGGCCACTGAATCTTCGGTTGGCAACTTGGCACACAGCCTGGCAGTTTCATGATGATAACTTGAAGGTCAACTACTCCGTATTTAGGTACAGTATCTACGAGGTTATACGTAGGTACCTGCGTAAGAGTAGGTGGATGGCTTGCTGGGTTTCATTCTACGATCACTGGATGCCAATGAATCCCTCATGACCATATATATACTCAATGGGTTTCATTCATCGCCCTTTTGCCATCTACTCTTGTTGTAAAAGTACTGTTGGTAGTGTCGGGCTAATCCGAGCCTGGACCTGCGCCGACGCGACCCGCCGTCAAAATTTTGCTCTTTTTTCCTTTGGGAAATCTCTGCCCCTCCAAGCCTTTCTTAAAAACCTTCCGCTGTTCTGTTTCTCACACATTCTTCTCCCTAACTTCTCGCTTTCTGACACACACTCACCCTGATCACCTTCAGAGGTGGCTCTTTGAATTTTATCTGTGTCTGAATTTTTGTGTGGCTCGACCTGATTGTGACAGCTTGGTCCTGCCAGTCCTACGGTATCCGATTCAGTGGACGGCTCGCCGTTCCCATTACCTAGGTTGTGCTGCTCGATTCGGGATCTTTGCCACCTGCATCTTGACGGCATTATCCCATTCGGTCGATTTCGAGTTCAACAACATCAACTCCTCAAGGAATCTGTGTATCACCGCATCAATTTCCCTTTGCGCCAAATAACCAGCTGCTTTTTCTTTTGCGAATCGACGTCGTCGCTTGAAGACTGCGCGGATTCGAGTTCGAGGTCTCCGGTCAGAGATCTTTTCCCATCGCTTCTTCCTCTCCTGCAATTCTGGAGCAGTCGCGCTCCATTTCGTCCCATTCAGTCAAGTTGGCGGGGCTTCGCTTCTTCCAGTCCTCTTTCCTTCACCCTCTCCTGGGCCCGAAGTTCAGGGTCTTCTGCGGGGGCGACACCAGACCCCCATAACTGGGCTTTAACAGCAACAATATTTTGGCAGTCAGACGTGTTTCGGTAACGCCAGGCCCTTCCGAGGGGTCTGGCTGATGAAGTGGAGGGCTGACACATCTCGGGGGCTTGCTCAGCCAGCTTCGTCCTTTCAAATTGAGCTGCTCACGGCGCGTGCGCGCTGAGGCGTCATCGTCTTTTGCGTAAACTTATAACAAGTTCGACGCTCTCTCAGTTCGTTACAACATTGAAACGTCAGATCCGTCAATATGTCTGACTCTGCACGATCCGAAAAGTACATGTGCCTGACAAGGTTCAGCACGCCCGTGCCTGAATTGGATGATCACCGCTTCCAGCTCGAACCGCCATCTCGAGTGGACGCTGATGCGGATCTTCCGTTGAGTCGCCAAAATACCGCCCAACAGGGTTACGGTGTTGACGCACCGGAGCGTCCAGAACTACTGCACGTCCAAGATGCTCTTCGCGAAGCGGGTTCGATCTTCCGGGACTTCGAACATGCCGTCGTTGATGATGATCATTCAGTCAAGGATGTCAACACTCTGGCGCGGCGTTTCTCGGTCGATCCTGCGGGAAACCGCCACCATGGCCGCACGAGAAGCCGTACACAGCAGGATTTTGCGAATCGTTCACGAGAATCATCTGTTTCGGCTCGATCGTCGTCACCTCCCAATTCGGTTGAAGCCTTCGCCGACCCGCGTCGTCGTGAACGAGCAAACACTCTGGAAAGCCACGCCGCTCCAGACCTCGAGACCATTCTTCATCGGACCGTATCTGGTAGTACCCATCATCGACGTCCAACATTCAGCAATGCCAGCGCCATTAGACCGCAGCAAGGTGATGGCCGCCTCGAGACAGCGGATGATGCATGTGTGCCTACATTCGAACAACCAGGTAGAATTCCAGTGATCGATTATGAGGAGTTGGAGGAGTTCGTGGCATTCAACAAGAAATCCAAGCCCGCTGTGGACAGGCGTAAACATAGCCTTAGCTCCCAGAGCAAGAACCCCCGCGTTTTCCACGATCTTCGGCCAGGTGCCCAGCGGTCGGATGTTGATGTGATTACTGAGCACTGGAGCTTCGAGAACTCATCTGACCGCCTTGATATCAAAGTGAAAGTCCTTGAAGAGATGTCCGGCAAGGCGATGAACGAGAAGGAGTTGCTTGATAATCTTCAAAACGAGAACAACCCCACTCGCTTCAGCTTTTTTTCTTCCGAATCCCAAAGCACAGTGCATGCTGCTGAGCTCGGTGACCTGGTGCTTCCAGGGGACACTTTCCGGGACCTTTTCCAACTTGGACCTGAGGGTGGTGTGTGGTGGCTTGATGTCGTCAGTCCAACTGAGGCTGAAATTGGCGCCATTTCGCGGGCATTCTCGATCCACCCTTTGACGACCGAAGATATCATGACCCAGGAAGCTCGAGAAAAGGTCGAGCTCTTCAAGCAGTATTACTTCGTCTGTTTCCGAACTTATCAGATGGACAAGACAAGCGAAGAATACCTCGAGCCTATTAACTGCTACATGGTCGTGTTCCGTGACGGCGTCCTTACGTTTTCCTTCACCGAGAATCCCCATGCCGCTAACGTTCGGAAGAGAATCGGCAAACTTCGCGATTATGTTTCCCTCAGCAGTGACTGGATCTGTTACGCCATGATGTAAGTTGCGCTTTCGTGGATACCAAGGCCTTGAGACCTAACGCAATCTAGTGATGACATTGTTGATAGCTTTGGACCTGTGATTCGGGAGGTTGAAATCGAATCCGAAGCCATTGAAGATCATGTCTTCATTGCTCGCGTTGATGATTTCGAATCCTTTCTACCCCGTATCGGCGGACTACGCAAGAAAGTCATGAGCTTGATGCGTTTGTTGGGAGGTAAAGCCGACGTAATCCGCGGCTTCTCCAAGCGCTGCAACGAGCAATATTCGGTGACCCCTCGCGGAGACATTGGCCTTTACCTGGGTGACATACAGGATCACGTCGTGACTATGATGTCCAACCTGGCGCACTTTGAGAAAATGCTCAGCCGTTCCCACACCAACTATCTTGCGCAGCTGAACGTAACGAATCTGGCCCTCGGAAACCATGTGAACAAGGTTCTCAGCAAGGTCACCTTGATCGCCACCATCCTTGTCCCGATGAACCTCATTTGCGGTCTCTTTGGCATGAACGTCCCTGTTCCGGGACGAGATGCCGAGGGCCTTGGCTGGTTCTTCGGTATCGTTGGTGTCCTTTGCGCCATTGTTGTCTTCAGTGTCATTATGCTACGCTGGTATAAGCTTTTTTAGAGGAGGAAGCTGCTGCCTGCAGTACATGCTTTGCTTGTTCAAGAGTTGGCCTGTTGTTATACCGCTTTTAAATATTCGACTTGGAGCCATCATACATATGCCTTTTCCCGCACTCCAGGTTGGATTATTTGTTGTTTGTGTTTGGAGATCTGTTTGATATTGCTTGATTGACTTTGTATTTAGTCCTAATTGTCATGTAGTGTCTTATGAGCAATGATAATTGTGAATGGTACTTTTCTGCAGAAGTGTGTTATATCAATAAAATCCATATATCCAGGACTTCTCACATAAATTTGACACAAGACAAACAATAATAAAAAATACTATTAATATCAGCTGAAGCTGGTGATGTTGATTCTGTGTCTAAGTGTGGCTGTGCCTTGAGGTTATGTGTGGCGCGCGCGAAGTACTCCCTTCAGGCTTCAGCTTATCATTGTTTCTATTTAAAGCCAGTAATGAACTGAACCGGCGCCAGTGATGCCTTCAAACCGAATGTGTGTTGTCCACAATACCACGTGCAATTGAAATCGGACTTGATGCGTTTCGTTGCAGTGCCATTTGAGAGAGGGACAGAATTCTCTTCAACTCCTACGATCCGATTAATCCTCGCCCTGCCTCCCTCCATGATTATCAGGAACAGCCAGTGATAGCGAACTGATCAAGTCCTCAGCAGCGACGCGGTCGCTCATATTGACGCCTATGCCGTCTCTTCAATATCAAATTTGATTAGACTGCTAAATCCAACAATCTCATGCTCTCTCTCAAGCTCACGCTCTTGCAGTGTCGCTTTGCTGCCACTCTCGGCGCCACACTCTTCCTCCTCGCCCTTTACCTCGTCGTCTTTAGTCCCAACTTCGCATACGCCGCAGATATCACTCCGATAGGTTCGAGTGAACATAACAGCTTAATATTGATCGGACAAGGCTCTGAGGACAATGATCAAGGGCTCTCTTCTCTTCCAAGCATTCCCAGCCGACAAGATGATAAAGAGAGTCACGAAGATGGCGCAGGTGACGGTCAGACGTTAGATCTCGTTCGTCGTGTTCCGTTTGGCGTCTCTTCTCTGGGAAACAATCAATACCAGCAGAGCAACATCAATATCGGAGAAACTCAATGGTGGTACTTCCCGAAGGCTGCGGTGAATGGCAATAAGACCAACATAACTTATGGGCTTCCTGCCTTCGTTCCAGCCAAGCGATTAAAAGAGGATGGCATTCCACGTGAACTGAAAAGACGCGACAGTGATCTTTCAAAGCGCTCTGCGACTGTATACCTGTCGCTAACGACGTGTCTCAAACCGAATCTCAACACGACCGACACGCAAAATGTTCCTGCCCTTCCGCAGTTGGAAGTTTATGTCTCTACATCCGAAACACTTCAAAAACCTGGACCTGGAAAGGACAATGCCAGTCAAACTATGTATCAGGCCGAGGAAGGCTACATGGGAACTACAATTGAAGCAGATGGAGATGTCTTTATTGGGGTGACCGCTCCGAATTCGACGGGTTACTCTGGCATCTACAATTACCAGATCGCCGCATCGATAGACGCGTTTTTCCACAGCGTCGAACAGGACGATCCATTTCTGTTCTTTATCGATTCGGACACGGATGCTGCCCTTCTTGTGACGAACAACTTGACGCAGTCGTCACCAGACTCCGACAACTATAAGCAATGGATGAACATTACGCCTCCGTACACGATGTTTGCCAACAACATCAATAGTACGTCCATCGCTGGCTTGCAGCGATCGTACTGCGCGCTGCAAACACTCGCTCAAATCGGGAAAACTACCAACAATATCGAATCGGGAATGACAAGTCGCGGCCTTGGCAATAAGCCGAAAGAGCAATTCTACGTTACCGGTCTCAATCGCAGTTCTACCTACTATGGAATCTTAGCCATGGATGGAAACTCCACGAACTCGGGAAACGGTGTTGTTGGAGGTGGTGGAAAGGTCTGGAAGCCCATGAATTTTACAACGAAAGCAGGTAAGCGCACCAAAAGGCCCTCTGGCTCCTTGCCGTGTATCGAAATCCGGAACTAATTTCATACAAGATAATAACTGCGCTGTCCTTTTCAATCTGTCATTCTGCTCAGAGGTTGCATACGCCGTACCTTCTAACCCCTCGCTCAACGTGTCACGGCTCAGTTCAATCTATGACGACTATGCTGCAGCAATGTACAAGAATTTCAGTTATTCCCTTCAGCAAATCCAGTGCAACACCTCCGCAGAATCGATGTTCTCTCTGGCTGTGACCTGCGACGATTGCGCCGCGGCGTACAAGGAGTGGTTGTGTGCCGTTACTATCCCGCGGTGCTACGATTATTCAAGCGATTTCTCCTATCTTCAAGTACGAAACGCCGGCCAGGCTTTCCTCAATGGCACGTCTCTTAGTCCGAGCGATCCCTTGACGCAAAACCCCGCAACCAACCAGTCTCGCAACTCGTTGATCGACACGGAGATCAAGCCGGGTCCGTATAAAGAGATTCTCCCTTGTCAGGATATCTGCTACGATCTTGTCAGAAAGTGTCCGTCGGCACTTGGCTTCGGCTGCCCGCAAGGCAAGTGGCTCAATTCGTCATACGGCTGGCGGGACCCCAATGGAGACATCACTTGCAGCTATCTGGGCGCGGCATATTATCTCAGCGCCGGCTGGAACATTCGCGATCATGTTCGGCAGATTCTGTTTTCGTGGGGCATTGCATGGGCTGTTTTGTGGACGCTGTTCATGTAGACCCTTCCTCTTTTCCCCTTCTTCTTTGCTCTCCGAATTTGTTGTTTCATACCATTCACAAGGTCTATTTTGAGACTGTTTGCTTTTTGGGACATGTATAGGAAATGCCTGCGATCTGCATTTGTTGGCAAGGCTTCACGTGAAGCCGGGAGAAGAAAATCTAGTCAGACATCTTGTTGAAAGCTTGAACTGGGGTCAAGCTTCTGCTGCGGATTTTGGATGATATTGTTTGATACCCTATTGCATAAGCGTCGTTTTACTGATATAGAAAGATGA
>JSYV01000979.1:0-27116 GCA_000787455.1 Evansstolkia leycettana | reverse complement strand
CCCCCCCCCCCCCCCCCCAACGTTGATACTTGAGCGCCATTCAAATATACATTGATTCTTAGATCCAAAGGTTACAGTCTTTAAAATCTGGCTTCCTAGACCTGAGATGAAGTGCGTCCTTCTCCAAATGAAGATATGACGTTCATTAATCATGCCTTGCAAAGCAAGGTCTATAAAAACCTGAAGGGGCCGCCTTCCAGTGCTATCTAATATACAGTAAGGATCAAAAGCACATCGAAGCATCTAGTCTTCATTTGGTCCTCTTCGGTGTCGGAGTCCACATATTCTTCAAACCAGACGACGACAACGACGACCCCGCATGCCGGGGCGTGCTACCCACCCTTGAAAGCAACTTCTGCGCGGCAGGCGTCAACGCTTTCCCACCCATACCAGACGCGCCAGCAGGAGTACGAAGTCCAAAATCCAGCCGAGGGCTGCTAGGAAAGCGCGGAACGGGCGTCTTGCCCTCGTTGGCTGCCTTTTCCGCACGTTTATTCCGCGCCGCCCGGTCGACCAAACGATGGTGCAGCTCTTCCCGTCTGCGGTTTTCTCTGATCTGGAAGGGGTTCGGAGTGCTGTCACTGCTGCCCAGTAAGCGTAGATCAAGTTCATCATCCTCATGTTGCGGTTGCGGTTGCGGCTCGGGCTCGGGCTCGTCTTCATCCACAAAGGCGTACCCGTTCACCCGCGGCGTCTCTCCGCCCGTATACCCTGCTTCAGACTCCGTGGGGCGGGGACGTCCCGCGATGGCGTCTTTGATGGCCGATATCGATGGCGATGGCGGTACGGCACCACCACCCTCTGCCCGGCCCGCTGAGAAATCCTCGTGTATTCGTGTATTCTGGTACAGCACTCGCTTGGGACCAGCCCGCAAAGCGGCCATCGCTCGCTGGTGTACCGTCTCATGTGTATCCTCAATCGAATTTGGTATGAACATAAGCGAATTCTCCGGGCGGGCTTTCCACGAGTCCGGTTGTGCCGGCCGCGCATCCAGATCCGTCTTGATGGCAAGTTGGTTGTCGCCATTTCGTGGTACTCCTCCTTGATCAGCGAGCCGTTTCGCTTCACGCCGCTGATGCGCGATCTGCCGCGCAGACGGAATCTTGTTCCCGCTCCATAGCCACGCATACTTCTCTCGGCGTTTAGCGTTCTGCTTGTCGAGGAGCTTGTTGAACGACTCGTTATCTTCGCTGGTATATTTTGCCTGAAAAGCAAGAAGCCCCAAATTCGACACGTCGGGAATTTCCCCTTTCTTATCCGCATTAGTAGTAGTAGTAGCAGTAGTAGTGGTCTGCGTTCCGACCGAGGTCGTCGAGACCACAGACATCGGCGTATCCCCTCCCCACCCCGTAGGCGTATCCTCAGGCAGACCAGCTGTTCGCCGCGGTGTTGCTCCCGGCCCGGTGGTTCTAAGCGGCGTCCTATTCCCCGTCCTCCCTGAGGTGATGACCTCTTTCAACTTCTTCCTCGCGCTTGCGATCCATTCTTTATCCTTTGATTCTAGCGCGTCCAGATACTCCTGTTTGAGTTGCGTTTCTAACAGGCCGGGAAAGAAGTCACGCGCGATGATATGTGATAGGGCATTGGTGTAGACGTCCTCGTCTAGAACAGTGGCGGGGCGTTTGATTCTTTTCGGTGGAGGGGGAGGCGGCATTAGAGCATTGTCGGATGGCCGTTTGGTCAGCGCTTGGGATGGTGTTGACGTCATTTTGAGTCGGTTGGGAGAGAGGGTAGATATAAGGTAAGTAAAGATAAGAAAAGAGGCAGCGGATTCATTAGATTACGTGGTCATGGTAGATGGTGGAAGAGGTTGTGAGATGGGACGGGTGAGTTGTAGAAGTAAAGAAAGCAGAGCAGATTGAAGGGTGGCGTACGGCGGGAAGTTGAACGACCTACTCCATATATGAGAGTACTGAAGGCAACCCAACACTATCAGATTATCAGATCTGCCATCAACCAGTGCAAGGATCAGCGATAATAAATTTGAATAACGGAGCACTATTAGCAGACTCTTTATTTGAATGGCCTTGGTTTGTCGAAAGCTCATTAAATCCTAAGGCAGTGGCCAAGTCCTCCTGGTACGACCCTGTGCTATCTGGTCAAATATCAGGCCAGGGAAGGACTTTGCGTCAAGTTACGAGTCTTGTTTATGAGCACTCCTTGGAACGATACAGAAAAGGTTCTTTTGGGTATTTGTTCTTGAATTCATTGACAATTGCAGGCACCAATGCCCACCACCAGGTCCAATGACTTTTGCCTGATTTACACTTCCAGCAGTTCGCTGTGAAGCTCCCAAATCCATTCCTTCTATGTGCATATGGGACAGAGCACGGCAACTGAAAGATTAGAGAGAGAAAGGAGCGTTGAAAGAGAAACACGATATAAAAAAAATGAAAGCGAGCGTATCCAGATCCCCAAGAATACAATATAGAAACAACCCTGCGCTGTCCACTTTTTACCAATCCTCCTTTTGCCAGAAAAAAGAAAAAACACCAAGAAACCTCCCTTTGTGCAGAACGATCGCTGAGAAATGCACATCTATCAGTAAATGACATTGACAAGAGCAACAAAAGAAAATAGATAGAGCATGACGGGCAGGGGCTGAATGCAGAGCTCCAAAATGCAAATAGATGGACAACAATGAAAAGGAAATCGTAGGATCGTGTGAGAAAAGTCTATGACGGACTTGATTAAGGAAAGCTGAAGTTTGAGGGTGGTATTTGCAAAGAGTGGATTTTCGAAACCGATGATTGAAGGAACGACCAATCTCGAGAGTAACGCCCCTGAGGGAAACAGACTAAAAAGCTGCTCCGGAAGCGGGAAAGAGAGAATATGACATCCTGGCTTTCCGTCGGCGTTGGGCCTTCTGGACCGGCTCTTGCTGATGCGTCTCTGGCTGGACAGCTCGTGCATCTGCCTCCGATGCAGACCGGGAGCGGTCGTGAGTCAGGGCTGAGATGTCAGAAACCTCAAAACTGGCATTGCTGCCTGTTTTTGGCATAATATGACTTTCAAGTTCTGATGCGAGACTTTTGGCCTGACGATGATGGGAAGGGTCATGACGGCCAGGGCCCGAGAATGACGCAGGTGCCGGGGTTGCGACTGGTTCCGAAGAATCGACGTGTTCTGGCGTTGTAACCTCGCGGCTGCTCGTCGAGCTATGTACCAGTTCGGGCACGCTGGTAGTCGAGATCGAGGAGCGGTGCTTACGGACAATGGATGCTGCGCGGGATAGAATCAGACTTTCTTGCGAATTGCATTTGCTGATTGGCGAGAAGCTGCTCCGAGGAGAGATAGGTTGGTCGATGGGCTGAAAGACACCTTGAGTGCCGAAAGGGAAATGCCGGTCTGAACCACTATCAGCCACCAGAAACTCCTCGTAGAGCGTCTCCTGTGCCATCTGCTTTCTAACGTTGACTGGCTGGAAGTAATCTCCATCCAAAGAGTGCTCGCCCTGAGCAACAACACCATTCTCATAACCCGTCGTCGATAGGGTCATGGCGACGTGGGACTTGGTGAGCGAATGACGACTCCGCTCCGAAGGTGGTAATGGAAAAGCTGATGGGCCCAGCTTCCTCTGGCGTGTCTGGTGAGATCGCTGGTTCTGGCCGATTTCCTCCGGAATCTCCTCGGTGTTTGATGCAGCTGCGATGGCACCATCGATTACGGGACGCTCCTGTTCATCAAGAGAGGTGCGCAACCAATCAAAGTTGCTGTTTGATTCGGCAGCATGCTCATAACAGTAGTCAATGTCTTCATCCCAGGACTCAAGAATGTTCTCGTAAGCTCTCACGGGCACGGACGACTTTCTAGGAAAATCTTCAGAGTGACTGGCGGAGTCCTCCTGGAAGAGGCGATACTCAGGGAGAGTTGGCGACCCAAGGACCTCCGAGAATTTTTTGGAAAGATCATCCGCAATGTAGACAGATAACCGAGATCTCGGCATTGTAACGGAGGGCGGCAGAGCTGTGGCGGAAGGCCGCTGCCTTCCGCGAGATGATTGTTGGGAAGCTGACAGCACGTTGTTTGATTCTGGGCTGCTATGCCAATGAGTTACCTCATCGTCCTCCGGAACATCTCCCAAATCAGGCGGGTGCGCGTTGATGGATGATCTCGGGGCGGCTGCGTCGTTCTCCAGTACAGGTGTAGAGACATGACCCGGATTCGGGACAAAGATCGCGTCCAAATCCACATTCGCATGAGTCACGGAAGGGATATTCTCAGCATCATCGGCATTTGAATAGACATTGTCGGGGTACGTTTCCTGCGCATGCAAACCAAGGATCTCGTCAATTGCGCGGGGAGCAGGTTCGGTCAAGTCAGGGAAATTTGACACCTCGGGAGAAGTGCTCAACACAGGAGATATTGCCCTTGGTTGCCTTGGTACCGGACGGGAGAAGTTCTCGAAACTGCGGGACTCTCTTTGTGGGCGGAATACTTGGCGGCCGGGGCTCGCCTGAGCAGAAGCATCTGGCGAGGTACGGGGGCTCCGAGATGCAACACGAGGTACTTCATCGCTAGTGACTGCCGCGTAGCTGGTGGTGAAGTCGTCTGATGAGAAATTTCGGAAGTGAAGATCCTCGGCACGGATGCCCTTGAGTCCCGTCTGGGGTCGCTGGGCGGCCCGAATGGCAGAGAATTCGGTGACTATGTCCGTCTCTCTGGCCTTGTCCAAGGACTGGAAGTGGGAAGGTTCCGTATGCGTCAGGTGCTGGAAATCGAATGGTTCTGAGATAAGGCTTTTCAATTGTTTGTCTGCAGGACGAGCGGTATCGTAAGTAAGCATTAGAAGTCGATTGCTTTGGCTTCACAAAGGAAATCGGTCGACTTACGTGTACCACTTTGCCGCGATTTGTGACTGCGGCTGAAGAGATCCGATACCTCAAACTTGGATCTGTCCCGATCCGTCTCATCCTCCTCATCGAGAGTAGCATCAATATTGAATTTACTTCCTTGTCGTCGGAGTATACGACTGCCGCGCGAGAGGAGCGACTTTGCCACGCTCTCGTGTTTCTCGGTCCGAGATCCAATGGCAGATGTTGTCCGCTCGTCCAGCGAGGAATGCAGCGATGACACATCGGTTGATGTCATCGAGGACGCCGGGGATCGGTGAGAGGACGTTGTGGAAGTGGTTGTGTTGCTTCTCGACCGTCCGCTAAAGACAGACAGCCGCCTGGGGCTGTGAGCATGCGCCGTTGATCTCGACCGGACATGAACGGAATGTTCTGGCTGCTCACTCGAGGCCGCCGTAGATGGCCGGTCTGCCTGGCCGAGTTCATCTTGCCATCGACCTGGAGTAATCCGATACGCCGATGTCGCCGCCGCCCACTGAGCAGCGTGCATATCGGCCACCGTCGACTGACACGTCCGGGAAATGTTCGAAGGAGCCGTCCGAGAAGCGAAGATGGGAAGCAAATGACAGAGATTCAATTGAGACTCTCAGACCATGATAGGAGGGCTCAAGGATGGGATACGCAGTAGTAAACAGTCCGAAGCCACCACGAGAGTCGGTTTCAGGGGAATTATTGATGATTCGTCTTCGGGAACGCAAAGGAGCGGGCGAGTCATTGACTCTTGTTTCAAATCCAAGTAGTAGTGAGCAGTTTTGGTTTCGGCGGGCTCTGTTTTGCCTTGCAGCGATCGAAGACCTGAAATCATGTAACAGGAGAGAAGCAAGAGGCGCAAAAGGAAGGGAATGAGTAGAACACAAAATAGATACTACTCCGCAAACACACAAACACGCTCTCCCAGTCAGTCAGCCTACACACACGTCCAGAACAGAAGGAGAGGAGCAATTGAGCTCTAGGGAGGCGGTGGTTTTTGGATGCGGGTCAAGGCCCGACAAGGCAGAGAGAGGCAATAATTCGGTGCCAATGGATGTTTTAGGGCTGTACTCCGTACAGTACTTGTACTCCGTAAGAAGAGTAGCGTACAGTACAGAGTTAAGGGGGATTAAAAAAAACCAGCCCACGTTAGGAAGCACAGCCTATGTCGAGCCATAGCGCATCTCCACTCCTGCAAAGATCGTTTATCCAAGGGCACCATGTTTTTCTGGGAAAAGTCCGAAGCACAGACAGATAGGGAAACACAGTTGAACAGTCGTGCGAATCTCACACCACGGTACAGCTGATACAGATCCCCGCATGTTGGTGGCATGACAGAGAAAGGAAGCAAAAGCTAAATCAGAGCAAAAGCAAGAGTTGGGAGGCAATTATCATGTCACGAGGGTCATGGGATGGATTTACCCATACTCCATACTCTGTACACGCGTGGCCTTCCATGGAACGTGTATGGAACACAGGCGGAAAATTTCGAAAGAAGCATGAGACGCGATGACCACAACAACAGCATTTACAGGAATCCTCCCTACTGACTGACAGGGTTCTCAGAACCCCAGGAACGTGTTGGAGGCTTGGAGGTACTGTAATCAAGATTGGGACTTTTCAAGGCTACCATGGTCCTCGGTAGAACCCGCAGCAGACAATCTCCCGTGCTATCCAAGTTCGAAACGCATCATCCCATGCGATAGAGCAGACAAGGGGGCTAGCCAGCCAGGAGAAGCCTTCTGGGGAAAAAGAAAGGGAAAACAGGCCTGTCGAGCCAAAATGGAGCGAGCCAGCCTGTCAGGATCAGAACCAATGACGGCGGATCTTTCGTACGTCTTCGTAAGGTTACCTAGGTAGGTGGTAAACAAGGGGGGGCTTCTTTTGACCCGACCCAGCGCAGTGGATTAGTACTCCGTATTATTGAGAATGTCGCGCTGTTGGTGGACCAGTTCAATTGGACCACTGTTCTATTTTTTGCAGATCGACAGAATCGGGCCCTCTATCCAGAAGAACTGAGGAAGCCAGAGGAGCCAGAGGAGGATGATGCGCAGTATGAGATTGTGAGCAGCGTGTTGAGCAACAGGAGATTTGGATGCAGTCTGATCTCCATGTGGTGATGCCATGAGCATGGGCAAGCAGTACCTCGCAATACTGACCCAGAATTACATGATATGACGGGCCCGAGTTTGTAAAGCAATTGAGTATATCTCAAGTGAAGACTCTTGATCGTACCGAGTACACGCTGAGAGATTGCCCATCACGTTCAAGTCTCACATGAAATCGACATTTGCTTATTTAGCTTCATCGCTCTTACTGAATGTCTTCGCATCTACCTATTAGAGTAATCCTCTTGAAGACCAACCAACAGAAGTCAGCATGTCAGCATCACCAGCCCGTCTGAACCACTCAAGTACGGAGTACCTGCTGTCATCAACCGTCCAGTGTTAAAGAAGAGTGAGTGGAGTGACATGAACGGGCTGACGGCATCTCGCACCGAGTCTTCCTAATAATATGGTCCTAACATCGTGGTGCTGTCCTCAGGCGTCAACCTTCTCGTCCCGCAGTCAAGCGACAAGCGAGCCACACTACTGTACCCTCGTCCATTCCGTGCATGCTGGCTACCGCTCACGGGATTTTGCGGCCTCGAAGGAGTCAGGAACGTCCTAATGTGGAGTAGGACGATGAGGACCTCAAGCAATTTGTCCACTGCCACAAAGGGAGGGGCGGGTAAACGGCGCAGACTCGAAGTCAATTGGAATTTTCTGCAACGGTGAGAGGCTGAACAGTCAAAGACCCATGCAGAAAATCAGCGAAAGTGTTGGAGCGCAGCCTATCGGGATCCTTGCAACGGTGTCCCCATCAGCCTAAAATTCAGAACGGCGCGCAGTAGTGGGCGATGGGGCCTAACAAACATCAGCAGGATTGCTACTGTCGTACTCCGGCCGTGACTGTTACACACAAAGTACCATGGATTGCAGTCTTTGCAGACAATCTCGAGGAATTGTTTAAGGTCTACGGAGTTCTGCACTGTACTATTATCGCGATACGTTATTTCTTCCAATGAACGATGCAGGTATTTCCAAAGGCTGCGCGGATGAAAGCAGAAACTCTCGCTTCGCCAATGCCCAGTTGTAGTGTGCAGTAGAAGATCGAGGAGGTAATAATAAATGATGATCGCCTGCCGTCCATAAGTCGGCACAGTCCAATCGAGGGTAGCTAGCCTTACTACGATCACGACAGCTGCATCGTGAAGCTCAGAACCGTGCAGTTTACGGGCATCCGCTAATGCAGTCGAAGGTGAGTGCAATTGGATACAAAATAGACTATTATCGAAGCTAAGCTACCTTGACTCCGTAAGTATCAGCCTTTCTGAATGGGCCAATGGCTGAAGTAGTCTACTCCGTAGCGAGTTGGAACTTGGATAATATGATCCCTGGTCCACCAGTATCAGAAATGCCTCAATTGAAAACAGATTCTACAAAATGTGGAGAACCTTCCATGTGGCCTTTCAGTTGCTACCGTGTCGGACCTAGGTAGTACAGTAGCACCAGCACCTGTGCGGAGAACGCATGCTCGTCGCATGGCATTAATATATTATTATCAGTCTTGAACCCGGAACCCTGGTCAACAAGGGTCTACAGTGCTGTATGGCAAATCTCGATATTATGCCGGTGGTAAACTGCGTTGGGACAAATGGCAAAACTCCATTGAAAAGCAGAGCTGACAGAAAAGCGAAATGCAAATCTGTTGGGGAACATTGGCAGTATAGAGATTCGAGAATCAACAAATGATGTATGTCTTGGACACCTTGTAGCTCGCAAAAATGAGTGAAACATGGGCCTACTACGACTAATGTACTTGAATCTATATCACAACTCAAAGAACATAGAATCTAATAAGGGCGAGTACACGAGTATGTACTGAGATTCTTGCCTCTGCCCTAGTTAACAGCCAACTCTTTAATTTCATGCACAGAAGCGGAATTCCGGAGTGAATGAATGCAATCTTTCCAGCTTCGACATGATTATCTTCTATTCTCGACGATCCATGAGCCAGTTGGAGGCAGTGTGGTCTGTGTACTTACTCGCAGCATCATAATAAAAACGGTGGGTAGCCAACGAGCGGAGCAACATTCTTAAAACCTGTCGAGAAATACAGTTAATGCTAGAAAATCGTGAAACAAACGCAAGACAAAACTCCTGTCTCAAGATGACGCCCAAGCACACCAGAAGAGATCAGCACTGCAATCTCGAGTTCCTTAGGTCTTGAAAGTTACCACGACTTGACGACTTTCCCAAATGTGTCGAATTCCACGGTCGAAGTGTCTGATCGCAATCCCAAACGTGCATCCACAACTTCCCTCCTGACGATCATTGCATCCAGAACATTCGGCAAAACCCTCGTTGTTTTTTTCATTTTCTCTTAGAGGCAATTCAGCGTCGGAATTTGAGACTGTGGTTTGTTTAGCAATTCGTCCTCAACGACAAATCATATATTCACCTTGGTCCGCGAAATTCTCCACCGCTGCGTGTACCTCAGGAATCAGTATGGACCACATTCGATTATTATTATTCACACGGAACAGTTGAGCGAAAAGTCGACAAAACGGCTCTGCCAACTGCAATACACAACAGTAGCAGTTTGCCGTCCCTGACGATCCTCGTCTTCCTCGCAGTGCAGTGCGACTGTGCGAGGATCATCGTTGTCTCGACTCTACGACAATGAATCACGCTTCTTCCCAAACCCTCTCTCATCAGCTAACAAGCAAGCAGATCAAAGGAGCAAGATCAAGAGCCGCAGACCATTGGGTATGGACCTCGTGGAACCAAGAGTGATCATCACGGCCATCCAGAAATCCAGATTCTAACCTCCAGGGAGAGACGACGATATCAACAGAACGCCGAACCAACCAAGGAGCGAGGAGGGGAGAAATCATAAATGAGATCCCGTCTTTTGGCGAACTCAAATCGATTCTGGAAACTCGGCACATCCATCCTGGCGGTACAGACAGGTTTCCATTGACGGGTTTCTCTTCGCTTCCCTCATAATATGGGGAAAGGATAGACGAAAGCATGAAGAGACGGGAAGTTACGAAAGTTTGCATACGCATTCGCTACGACCTAGCGAGATAATTCTGGAATTTGTCCCTTGGACTATGACGGTCGATCTTCACTGCAATAGGTAATGAGCAGTTCAGGCCCTCAAGCTGTATGAAGATCGTCATGTTCCGTTCCCTGGGTGTCGAACACCGCGTACAGATTCAACCAAATCTCCTGGCAGATGCCGTATGGCGGTTCCGCCCTCATCGCAGCATTGCTATGTCAGGCTTCTGGCACCTATAGGTTGATAGTTGGTCTACTCCGTATCCGCCCATATCCTGCTAGATCTCCGTCTGCAATCCTCTGCAATGTATGAGCGACATAGGGGATCGTTTGACATTGTAAAACATGCAATCCGGTAGGACTCATCTTCTTTCGAATAAGTGAAGAAGGCTGCTTCTTCATTTCAGGGCACCAGTACGGTAATGATAGGAGCAGAATATCTGTAGGCAAGGATCTCCATTCTCAGGTGTATAAATCACTTGCTGTTGACTTCAGTCCTCCCATGTTTCATGGCGCTTTATGATCGTAGCCCTATATAGTCAGGTCAATATCCGCTGAATACATACGTCTGCCATGTCATAAGAAAGATACAATATAGCTCAGCTTTTAATATGCAGGTGAGAGACCCTGCAATGGTACAAGAACAGTTAACAGCTTCCTGCATGTAGCATGCATGAAGAAACTATCAAACCAGGATTTATCCACACATGCATTTTCATCTGTACAGTACAGTACGTCTTTCCTTCATCCATCAAGCCCTCTAGCTAGCAAGTATACGCTGGCAAAAGGAACCACAACCATATGTTGGATAGTGCAGTGTCTAGTAGAGATTTCGTAAACATAAAGGGAGCCCAAAATGATCAACCATTGCCGTCTTCCCTCAAGCAATTGACCTAATTCCTCCACTGCTGAACTGACGAGAAAAGGAGTATAAAGTAATCAAGCGCACATGCATGCAAATTTCCCACTTATTCGAGAGGATCCAAATGAAAGAGTCAAGAACTTGCCCCTAAAGACAGAACACATCTGATCTCGAACGCCTTTTCTCCATCGATCAACCTTTGTAATCAGTTTGGTTAAATACTACATGTAACAGAAGGATAAATAGATACGTTCGAGCGCCAAAATGCCCTGAAAGGCAGAGTCTTGAAGTGGATGAGCTATGAAACAATGCCCTCCCTTTCTTTTCAACACGTCAGAAAAGAGGACACACGAGGATTGCAGATGTCCACCCAACGGCATCAACTCCAGCTTCACTCTTCAGCGTCCTCTTGCATTTCCGCATTGTCCTCATCCTCTTTAGCGGGCGGCTCCTCGTCGCCAGATTTTTCGTCGAACAAATCGTCATCGTCGTTTTCATCTCCGTTCTCAACGGCTGCCGCAGCCGCTTCTTCTTCTTCTTCCTCCTCCTCGTCCTCATCGTCATCCGCGATTCGACGAGTCACCTTCGCACGACGACGTTGCACAATGTCCTCTTCCTCTTCCTCTTCCTCGTCATCATCTAGACGGTCGCGCATCTCCTGGTCCTTGTCCTTGTCAGACACAGCGTCGCTGGCTCGTCCATTCGCTGGCGTGAGGCCCTCGTCATCATCCAGATCGGAATCTTCAACAATTTCACTGCTCTTGTACTTGCTCTGAACTTTGGCACCCGACCGACGCTCGAGCCGTCTGCGCTTCTTAGGCGCTGTTTCGGTCTCACTCTCAAGTTCGCCGGTGGTGGCCCTCCTCGATGACTCGGCATCACTTCCAGCATCTTCGGCAGCCTTCTTCTTCCGCTTGGACACCTTCTTCTTCCTCTTGACCTTCTCCCGGGTTTCCGACTCGGTGGTGAACTCCGCTTCCTCCCTTGCTCTCTCCTCTGCGGCTCGTTGCTCGGCCAGTCTCTGGGCCTCTTCGATCATTCGCTGCCGCTCTTCTGCAATCTTTCTCTTCCTTTCTAGTTCGATCTCCTGTGCCTTGCGGACCTCTTCTTCGCGTCTGCGCATCTCAGCCTCACGAGCTTCGCGAGCCTGTTGGAGCTTAGCGGCGTTCTTCTCTTCGTACTCCTTTTGACTTTGCAATGAACGCTCGAGCTGCTTGGTCATCGTACTGCGACCCATCAGCGCACGTTGCTCCAAGGCGCTTGCAGGGTAAGGCGGGTTCTTCGCTTTGGCAATGCGGTCGAAAGTCTCGATAGCCTCCTTAAGACCATCGGCTGCTTCCTGTACATCCTGTAAGGTCTTCTGCGTCTCAGGCAAGCTGTAAGCCAATTGTGCTATTTGGAACTGGACGAAGGCGACATTGAACTCCAGGTGAATTTGCTCAGGAGCCACGGATCGTGCGCGTTGGGCGTAATCGAGAGCCGTTTTGAGGGAGGAGATATCCTGCTCCTGCTTTCCCTTCAACAGCCAGACACGGCCCAAACATGCCAAGATCTGCGCGTCTCGAGCTCGATCTTTAGACAAAGCTGCTTCGTAGTGCTCGATCGACCTCGCATACTGCCGAAGCTCGGCATAAACGTGACCCAAGTTCAAATACACACTCGCATCCTTCAGAGTGTCTCGGACTTTCGAGAAGATGTGGACTGCGGTGCTGTAGTCTTTCTTATCATCAACAAGAGCAATAGCTATACCTTGAGCAGCATAAGCATTCTTGGGATCAAGCTGAAGAGCCTTGTCGAAGAACTCGACCGCTCTCTCGTACATCTTCCTGCGCTTTTCCTTCTCTTGGTCTGTATCGCGCCGCATATCTCTCGCAGTCAGAAGATGAACGTTGCCCATTCCGGTCAATGAGTATCGATCATGTTTATCGAAATACTGAAGAGTGTGCTTGTAATGCCGCTGCTCATGGTCCTCCGCAAGATTGGCCACCCGCTTCTTGGATTTGCTGAGATACCAACCGAAGAGGGCACGAACCTCAAGATTTGCGAAATCGGTCTCGTAGAGCTTGCCCATTTTCTTTGGACCCTCATCGGTAGGGCTTTGACGCAAAGCAATATAGGTTAATCTTGCACTGGCTTCGGTGTAATCTTTATGACGCTCGAGGAGGCCTTCATAGACCTTCTTCGCCTCCTCTGGCATATCGGCAGCTTCGTAAGTGCGCCCAAGATTATAGCTGATAGTTGTGACAAGCGCATCAGTATCGATATCTGCTTCTTTCTCCTGCGATCGCACACAAGCGGTCAGGGCAGTCTGGAACATGTTCTTGGCCTGCTCGATCTTTTCAGCCTGGTACAAGAAGCAGCCCATATTGTTGAGAAGCTGGGGCGGTAGATTTTCGCGGAGAACAGCATTCATTTTCTCCTCATCTTCAATATCTTCCGGACGTTCGTCTTCGGGGATCTGAGCCAACTGCATTTGCTCAAGCTGAGTCAGACACTGCATGCTCTTTTCCGGCGCGACCGTCTCGTAAAGCCGAGAGAGGTACACCAAGACCGATTCGTCTGGAGTGATCTTCTTCTTTTCATCCTTCCAGAGGGAACGGACTGATTCGAACAGGTTGATCGCCTTCTTGGCTTCGGCCGACTTGTCTTCTTTGTTGCCGCTTCTTTGCGCTTCGAAAACCTCCTCTGCAAGGAGTGCCCCCAATAGAGTCATCGATTCGGGATTCTTTGATTGTTGGATAATCTTTTCCAACCGGAACTTCGCTCCATCGTAATCCTTGTTGGCGATCTGCATCTGCACCGCACCAAACTTAGCAGGGAGATATCCTTTGTCACCACCACCCCTAGCCTGATCCGAGCGGTTATAGAACTCAGCCGCACGAGCCAAATCGCCTTCATAATGGCACTTCCGAGCAAGCAAATACCAGCCGTCACTGGCGATTGGCATAACGTCGGTTTTCTCGATGGCTTTGCGTGCCAGTGTCTCAACGGTGGAATACGACTTTCGAAGAAGGAAATAGCCGCCGAACAAAGAACAAGTCATCGGGTATTCCTTGTCCAGTTTGAAAGCTTTTTGTGTGTATTGAGTCATGGCCACTTTGTACAATGAGCCGAAAGCGGGATCGGTAGTAGCATGGCGCGAGCTGTCGTAGAGATAATACACAGCGAGAAGAATGTTGGCGACTTTAGACTCTGGGTTCTGCAGAAAGGGTCAGCATTTCGGACTTCTGTTCAAAAAGCGCCTTGACTCACCAGAGCCAATGCTCTTTCCCAAGCCACCTTCGCCTGATCCTTGAAACCCAGTTGCCACAGACAGCAGCCAATACCAATCCGAGGATCGGGATTTATCAATCCAGGCATTTTCATAAGGACCTTTTGATAGCCTTCTAGTGCTTCAGAGTATCGTCCAAGCAGATACTGCGCCCTGGCCTTACCCAGCGCCGCCATGATATTCCGGCCAGCGAAGGCCTTGGATGACTCGTCGAAGCATTTCAACGCCTGTCGTAGCGACTCCACGCTCTCGGACGTGTCCACAGCTCCAGTTCGAACAGCCCTTGGCGGGTGAAGAGATGCGCGCAGAAGAGACAGAACGCCACGCGCAAGGAACAAAGGTGGGAAAGCCGGATTCAATCGCGAAGCCTCATTCAGCGTCGAAGTCGCCAGCTGGAGATAATGGTCTTTGGTCTTCGCCTCCGAATACAACTCTCCTTCCGGAGCAACCCGGGGAGCATATCGACTCTTCAGCATGAGTAACCAGCATACCCAGCCCAGCAGGCCAAGCTTCTCTTTTGTCGCTCCATGAGCGACGGACGCGAGCCCTTTGTTCAGGATGTCAATCGCATGATCAAGCTGATTCCGTTTCGCATACGCAAGCGCAATGATCAACCAGAAGTTCTTGGCCGCTTTCTCATTTTCCAACAAAGTGCAGAGTTCCGTCGGGTCGTCCGGGAGGTCTTCGAGGCTGACTTCGACTTCGCTGTCAAAGGTAGACGCGGGAATGTCGATCGCGGTAGGGATGTCAGAGAATCGGAGGTTGGCCGGACACTTCTTAATGAGATCAGACTCGTCGTTGTCGCCATAGGCGTAGCCATTGTGTAAGGGCGCCATGGTGCGTTTTGAAGATAGAATGGTAGCAGGGTCACCGAGATGCGACAGTTCGGAGGTAGCTGCAAGAAGTTTCGGAGTTCAACTCATCATCATAAGGAGGAAAGGACAACGGAGTAATTAGCTAGATGGAGGACTAAGATCGGAGCCGAACCTCTGTATTGCAGCTGCAAGAGAAAAGGCGTATTGGAGAGACGCCTTGGAGCGCTGTTCGGCGGACAGAACAATCTGTTGCGCGTGTGAATGGAACTGAGGCTGGAACTTGTCCCATATGTTGGAGACCTGCACCGCCACAGACGCCACAGCCTTCGATGGGATTGAATACCGACTGATTAATGAGAATTGTTGGAATCACCCAAACTTGGCTCATTTAGTTTCAGAACTGCTGTTGATTGTTCGTGCATCTCTTGTGCATGCAACAACTCTCTTTTTTATCACCGGTATTATAATCACCCATTTATTCAATATTGTACAAGGTTGCTCACTGTGTATATTACTGCTGGTCATCCCGAGAGTGCCATTGAAACAAGATCCATGGCATGCAACGGATTCAAAAAATAAACCGAAAATTGTGATACCAATCTGCCGCTGCTCCCTGTCTAAGAATAATTCCCTGATCGTGTCTCTCATGCAATTAATTAATATCAATGGGTATCACTTGCAAAGAGCAGCCTCAGCGTCGAAACAGACCCAAGATCTTTGGCAATTTGCACAGGAACGCAAGACCAGCCAAGATCATGAAGATCCGCCCAATCTCAGTCCAATGTGGCAATCGGACGTAAGTCTCCACATACCCGGCGGAAGCAGCTGCTTTCTGTTCTTCAGGAACCTCATCGGTGCCGATAGCACCCGCCAGCTCTGAAGGAAACCTTCCTGTCTCAAAATATTCCTCAAGTAGTTGATCTTTTTCCGCCCATCGCGCTCTGAGCCAGGCATCGAATTCTTTCTGGTCATCGAGAGGAATCTCCGACACAGCGAAGCGTCTCCAGTGCAGGTTCACTGATGTCGGCGGCCGCCCTTGCATATAGGTTGATCGCAGGGTAAAGTATTTGTCTGGATAGCTTCCTTTTCTGGGAGAGCGAATAGAACTGATCAGTTCGAGGTCGGTAAAACAGTGGGAGAAAAGGGGCAATTGCCAGTACTTACGGTGGCCCTTCGTAGGCTACGGTACAGTCATACACCCAGTCCACAGTTCCTTTCAATTGCTGTAAGCAGAAGAAGAGGCCGGTTGACCGTGGCAGGAGTGTATGCTTGAACGGAGCATATCCTTGCTTCTGTCCATACTCGTCGCTACGCTTCTTCGTGTTGAGGGATAGGTTTGTACCCTCAGGGAAGATAAGGAGCCACATCGGGTCGTATTTCGACGAGCCGCCTGACTTGGAGCCGGCATGGCTTTTCTTGAGCTTCTCCAGACGATGCTGCAATCTTGGCTTGTCGGACATCCACTTACGTGCCATGAAGATGAAGCCGTAGAACATCATGCCCTGGCCGATGATAGGGATATACTTTAGCGATTCTTTAAGAATAATGAAGATGTGGCCGTGCATGCTGTTCGAGTACGCAGACCACCAGAGGTATATCCAGTCCGTGTAAACCTGATGGTTTGCGATCAGGACCAGACGTTCTGAGAAATCTGTCTTCAACCGGCCATCCTTTGTCAGGTGAAGCTGGCCTCGCACGCTCCTGTCGCCGCTCACTCGAACGAACGTCGGGCAACCCCACTGAGTTAGTGCAGTAATGACAATACCGAAGGACTCTTTGGTCAACGACATATAAGCGTAGTACCATCGCTTATTTATAAAATATAGCGGAGACCCGATGATTTGCGTCGTGAAAATGATGACGGCGCAGCAGTTGAACCACATCGCAAGGAGAAGCGACCGAAGGAGCTGCATAGGGATGCCATGTTTCAAACGCGGCTCTGTCTTTGCGTGATCATTCCGAAGCTTCTGGCTACTGCTGTTCTCATGACTGAGGAAGGTTGCAGGCTTTCGCTGTCGAAGTTCAGGCCCCTCCATGATGAGAAGACTGGTAAAAGAAAGAAATCGTGTAGGAACTGTTTCCTTTCAACTTCTTATTAAGTATGAAGAAGTGAAATGATCTAGTGAAACGTCAGCCAGCCCATACTGCAGCACACAAGGGCAGCCCTTGAGTTGCTCAGCCTCGAGCCGGCTCAGCGGGGTGTACGAGAACAAAGTGGTGTCTTGGGTCTGGCGCTATGTTGCCTGAAAGCTTACCGGATCTGGAACGAGCAACTGCTTGTCTCAAAGAGCCATTAGAGAGCTATGCAAGACTCTGTAGAGATTATTTCATCGAATACAATAGAAAAGTTGTCACTAAGGGGATAATATCAGGATAGGAAGGATACAAAGAAGCATACAACAACCGGCTCAGTGCGGAGAGAAAAGCGATCTCGTGGACCAGAACATTCATTGTAATCCAGGCACTGCATGACGTCCTCAGTGGGTCGTTAGGTGGTCTTGCCCGAGGGCGGTGTGTTGATCTAACTAGCCATGGATGCATCTCTCACCAGTGTTGCTATCAGTTTTATCTACTGTCACAGTATCAGTATCGACCTAGGAGTCTGAAAAGTCACACTGAATACAGACCAGGCTCATTCCTTCTTTGAGAGAATCCTCTACTGAAGCGATCTGATTCAATGAAATTTGTTGTGCCCTCACAACTAATACACATTCTGTGGGAGGCTTGTTGCAATGGACCTGAATTAAGGATGGCTAAATAAAACTGAATTTGTGAGTCTGTTGTTGCTACTTCTATCTAGCCTGTATATCCTCATTTCTGCCTCCATTTGTCTGGTAGTCGCTCATTTGCTTATTCTTTGGTCGAAACCGACAGTTGATCTGGATCGCTCATCTCTTCACGATGCGATACAGTTTGATGCGAGCGCAGCAGCTCAAGTTTGGGTTGAAGAGACCTCCACAATGGATACGACATTTTTCGGCATCTTCTCGTCGATATGAGATTAGAGACATAGAAACGCTTGGCCAGCGCCTTATACCCAAATACAAAGGTGTGCGTCAACTTCGCTGCTAATTTGACCGCGAAGCTGCTGCTGATACTTATGCACCTTGATCAGAATATCGCGATGGTGATCTCTTGTGTCTCCAGTGGCCGGCTCCTCCCCGGAATATCTTGCTCGTGGCGAAGGAAGGCGTCCCTGCTGTGACCGAGTCACTTATCGAGCTTACCAAGTAAGAAGAACCCTTGCGACGTGACGGTTAAATTTTGACTTGAATACAGTCATATTACATCTACATATCCGTCGATTGCGATTATCTTGGAACCGCACACCGCCGAGGAGGTGCACGAGTCGCTCCCTTACCCCGTCTACACAACTCTTCCGGACAAGCAGCCTTCCTCCGTGTTGCACGAAAAGGTGGACCTGGCCGTTACCCTCGGCGGGGATGGAACTATATTGCGGGCGTCTTCGCTCTTTGCCACCTGTTACAACGTGCCTCCTGTCTTGTCTTTTAGTATGGGAACCTTGGGGTTCCTGAGCGAATGGAAATTTGAAGAGTATAAGCGGGCTTTCCGAGAGGTCTACATGTCCGGTGCGGGTGTTGGCGATCGCACCACACTCTTGGAAGGTCCGAAGCCTACGGCTGCCGACGAGGAGATGGAATCAGAGATGGGACCCACGGGGTGGTCGTCAGTTCGCGGCAAGTCTATGGGGTCAAGCCGCGGAGCACGCATCCTGATGCGGAGTCGCCTCAAGGTCGGATTGTTTAGACCGGATGGTGAACCAGTCCAGCCGGGTGACATGTCGCCTTTCCCAAAGAGCACAAGTAGCCACCGAGGCGTCTACGCGATGAACGAGGTCGTGATACACCGAGGAAAAGAGCCGCATCTTGCTATCGTGGACATCTTCGTAGGTGGGAGGTTTCTGACAGAGGCCGTCGCTGACGGAATCATTGTGTCGACTCCTACGGGGAGCACGGCGTATAGCCTGAGCAGTGGTGGAAGCATCGTGCACCCACTCGTTCCCTCGCTACTACTAACTCCGATCTGTGCTCGGAGTTTGAGTTTCCGACCTTTGGTGTTGCCAATCAGCACGCCAATCACGCTGAGATTAAGCGAGAAGAACCGGGGACGTGAGTTGGAAGTCAGCATCGACGGGGTCGATCTGGGACAAGGGATGGCGGTGGGCATGGAAGTGCGCGTGTGGAATGAGGAGATGAGACATGGCCAGAATGACTGGCATGGGGGAGTTCCCTGCGTGATGCGGAGAACGATTGGCGGGGAGGCACACGATGGATGGGTGGGCGGACTGAACGGATTGCTCAAGTTCAACTATCCTTTTGGAGAGGAATAGGAACTTCTGGCATTTGAAGGACTCCAGCATCTAGAACAAGATACCAGGTTGGAATAGTAACCCCATGATTGACTTGTATATCTTGTTGAACCCGTAGTTAAGATAGCAAGACGCAATTACAAAGATGAGACCATGTTTGTTCGCAGAATGCAGCCGCTATACTCCACGTTTGGGCCTACATATATTGTGACGAAACGAGTGACGTTAAGTCCCTGCATGGAGCATCTAAACACCTGTTCCTGACGGCGGTTCTATGGATAAAGGTCAAAAGTCAAAGAACTAAGAATGAGCCAACAAGCACTGATTGAGCGATCGATCAAGGGAACCGTGTCATGTTCGAGACAACGGTGTGGAACTGTTTCTAGGTGACCCATGGGCCTAGGTTTCAGAGGGCTGAACCAGCGCGTACCCGATCTCTGTGTGTTGAGGCTATATCTTTGAATTATTCAGTAACACAAGACTCGAACACGGAGGTGAGAGGGGGAGGGGTATTGTATTCTTATCAGATATTTTGAACAATGAGATCAATCAATAGAAGTTGATACGGCCATGGAAACCACATGCTTCCTGGTGTTCCTTTCATGTACTAAGGACAACACTACGTCGGTAGTTCCCTTTCACTGGTGGTAGAATAATAATAATAATTACTTCTGTATGTGAAGTGGTGGACCCAAGGTTCATTCAGGAGACCTCACTGGGTCAATTGAATCTCGGGCCTCCCGAGTGAAACCACTGGAGACTTCCACTGGTTGCTCCAGTCAGAATAGAGTGTCTCCCCTCTTGACTTTTCAGAATCGTCTTGGAACAAATCGCGGTGGTTCCCGCCCTGAGTAAGTGCGCAGTAAGCATTTGGGCATCCAGGAACTTACTCCGTCCAGAGTAAGTAGTAATCATTAGAATGGCTGGAAAAGAACTACGTCCCTAGCAGTTTCATCTACAAAGTAGCACTATAGCCATTGCAAATTATGGTCCAAACACGATCCAAGCGACAGACACTGCTTTGTTTGTTGCTATTTTCCGCCCTCTAGCCGCTTTCCAGTTGTAGAGTACATAGTTGGTGAGATGATAGTAGTAGTAATACGGAGTAGTAGCAGTACTAACACGGGAGGAGTACAGTAGTAATTAATAATAAATCCTCTCCTGCCCCATCGCGGAGCCTCCTCGAATTAACCCCTTGGACCACGTTCCGGGGGGGACTCTCTCCGCTGTCCAAGTGCAACTCCCCCATCTCCTGCTCACGTCCACACCCTTACTTTTTCTGATCGTTACTCGACTCTGCGACTTGCTCTTCTTGTCAAGTGAATCCAACAGCAATCTGCCCGTATTCTGACCCTTTCGCAAGAAGAAAATCGTCCCCACGAAGCCACTTCGAGTCGTGCTCCTCACGCTCGGAGCATCCTCGCTGGTGCGAGGGCGTCCCTTTCGCTGGTGATAGCCAGGTAAGCAAGTCTCAAACGCTCCCCTCCGCCTCGTATCTCTCGATGCCTCGCTCCTCGACTTCCACTCTTTCAACATCTCCCCGATATTCTGGATCCTTCGGGCTAGTAGCCATCCGATGCTGTTCTAGATCCCTGCCAGCATGAGGGAGACTTCCAACTCAACTTCGACGATCTGTGTCTCTCTTTTCCTATCTAATGGCGCGAACAATCGAACGCTGACACCGTCCAGTCCTGGTAGCTCTCCTCCACTGTGGTCAATCCTACCTGGATCTTGTTAGAGGTCTGGTCGTGCGGGCAGTCTCATATCGCATACTCTTGTGTTCCTCGTCTTACCGATATTCAAAATGGCTTCATCTTACGGAAAGTATGTTGCCCGCTCGTGGTCTTGTGCAATCCACCCCTCAATCCATGCATCTTTCAAGTGCAAGCCTCCATGCACCCATTAATCTATCTCCTCAATAGCCACTAGAATCGCCCAGCCTTACGTTAAGTCTTCTGGGCTGTTTGCTAACGTGCCTGCAGTGTGTACACCCCGGAGCAGTTCATGAACCCCGGCCCCGCTCCCCGCCCTCCAGCTGATCGTCCGCGCCTCAACTTACCATCAACCTCGAACGTCGCTACCAACTTCAGTCAGATGAGCCTCAATTCGCCCAGTACTCCAAGCTCGGGCAGCCTCTCACTGTTTCCTAATACCAGCGTATCGTCACTCTCGCAGACCAAGTCTCAGAATAGCTCGAACGGCGTCTCGGTCATCAAAGAGGGCTACGTTCGCTGCAAAGAAGACAAGTTTCTGGCTACCTGGAACCAGCGTTACCTGATCCTGCGCGAATTCCGCCTCGATTTTCTGAAGAATGAGACCGGCAAAGTCGCCCTCTCGATTCCTCTTTCAACTGTCACAGCGGTTGCACGCTCGGAAGACACCAAAATGGCTTTTGAGATCTCCCGTCTTGCTAACCCCAAGGATGCCGCTTCCAGGTCCGCGCTGCTCACCCGTGATGTGCCAACCAAAACGATAACTTGTGAGGTGAAGAGCGATGATGAGATCTACGACTGGATCGACAAGATCTACGAGCGCTGTCCTGGCATGGGAGGAGTCAGCAACCCGACCAATTTCAGCCACCGAGTGCATGTGGGATTTGACCCTCAGACAGGAGCATTCGTTGGGCTGCCTCCTGAGTGGGAGAAGTTGCTGACCGCATCCGCCATCACCAAGGAGGATTACAAGAAGAACCCGCAAGCAGTGATCGAGGTCCTTGAGTTCTACTCCGATATCAAGATGCGAGAGCAGAACCCTCAGTATTATGCTGGTCTGTCCTCGCATCCAGCTGGTCAACCGGCAAAAAGTTTTGGCAACGGCAGCGTCGGCAACTCTATTGCTCCGCCCAGACCTGCACCTCCCGGTCCTCTGCAGCGTCTAGACACCGGGCAATCGCAGAAACAGCTTACCGAGGGATCCATGCACTCGGGCACGCCGTCTCCTGTGCAGTCTCAGCCCAGATCTCCCGAATCGAATCGTGCATACGAACAGCAGCAACAGCTGGAGAAGATGAAGGAGATGGCCCAACAAGAACGCCGCCGCGTAGAGGAGGAGCGCCGCGCCCGTGAGCGCCAGCGTGAGGAAGAGCAGAACAGGCTCGATCAAGAGGCCTACAACGCATCTCTTCCCAAGACTCGTGTGCCACTTGCTAAGCAAGAATTGGGAGGCTACGGAGGGTCGGATGATGCCTTGGCGAACCGCTATAAGCCCAGTCGACCTGCTCCCCAAGCGCCAGGTAGTGCCCGTCAGCCGGCTCAAGAGCCTCCTCGTCAACTAACTGCCCAGCGTCCCGCACCCTCTCCTCCAACTGCTTCGAGTAATGGTAATTCCAGCTCCACCTCCAAGGGCAAAAGCCTGATGATAACCTTGCTGACATCTTGCCAAAAGGATCCCGCTCTGATGAACGTCAACCCTCCCCCAGCACACGCTTTCCTCCAAACGACCCGCGGACCCCGACTTCTGCTGCTCGCCCTCAGAATGGTATCAAGCCGCAGCAGGCTCAAGGCCCACCACCTAGCCGGCAGCCGGCTCCTGTCCAGCCAGTCAAGCCATTGAATATCGCAAACAAGCAGACTGCAAACAAACCAGCGGTCCCCGAAGGCGTTCGCCAGGCCGAAGCCGCCTTGACGAAGAAGGCAGAGCCGAGACAAAAGGAAGTTCGCATGTCGAACATGACCGAAAATGAAGTCATGGATCGATTGCGGGCCGTAGTCTCCAAAGAAAATCCCAACGAGTCGTATAGTAAACAACGCAAGATCGGACAGGGAGCTTCGGGATCTGTCTATGTTGCGCGTGTGAAGGAAAATGCAACCTCTCCGGTTGCACGCGAGCTGTACCGCCAATACGGCCCGCGCTGTCAGGTCGCTATTAAACAGATGGATCTGCGCAGCCAGCCTCGTAAGGAATTGATCGTCAACGAGATCATTGTTATGAAGGACAGTCAGCATGCGAACATTGTCAACTTCCTCGACTCTTTCTTGCAAGAACAAAGTAATGAGCTTTGGGTCGTGATGGAATTCATGGAAGGAGGTGCTTTGACTGATGTGATCGACAACAACCCTGTCATTCAGGAAGATCAGATTGCGACCATCTGCTTGGAGGTTTGTTCGCCGTCTACAATCGAGATGTCTCTAAAATGTCGGGCTGACAAGCTTTGTCCCCTAGACCTGCAAAGGATTGGCCCATCTGCACAGTCAGAACATTATCCACCGTGATATCAAGAGCGACAACGTCCTTCTGGATCGCGTTGGACACGTCAAGATCAGTCAGTAGCACCTTGGTCTAACTCTCTTCTAAGCGACGAAACTGACCGTCATCTAATTTAGCCGATTTCGGGTTCTGCGCCAAACTTACCGAGTCCAAGAGCAAGCGTGCCACTATGGTTGGTACTCCCTACTGGATGGCACCAGAGGTTGTCAAGCAGAAGGAGTACGGCCCCAAGGTCGACTGCTGGTCGCTTGGCATCATGGCTATTGAGATGATCGAATCCGAGCCGCCTTACCTCAATGAAGAGCCGCTGAAGGCTTTGTATCTGATTGCAACCAACGGGACACCGCGCTTGAAGAAGCCTGAGAAGCTGAGCAAGGAGCTCAAATCTTTCCTCAGCGTTTGTCTCTGCGTGGATGTTCGCAGCCGTGCCACAGCGGATGAGCTTTTGGGTCATGAATTCCTTAAGATGGGATGCAGTCTGGCGAGCTTGGCTGAACTGCTTCGCTGGAAGAAGAATAATGGCCAGTAAATACTCTCACTGACCAGAGACCTACCAGAAAGTCACAACGGCCCTTGCTGCCTGGGTTGGGGACCATGAGCACGTTTTGGTCCTGTGCCCGATCTCTAATTTTCCCGTAAGTTTGGCAGGATTCTGGTGTTTTCCCTTGCATCTTTTCCCCTTTTCGCACTCGAACTAGATTTGTCATCTGAGCACATATGAGATACGATTTCGCGGATTTGGTTTGGTTTGACTTATCTCCGTGTGCTTCTATGACCTGCATTGCAACCAGGCTTCTCATGCATGATATCCAACCCATTCCAGAGTTTGTCTTTTCGCTACACTACGAGTTTGGGAGTACTCCGGCGGTTTGATTAGGTTTCTTGCTGCGTTTTTCTCCACCGACTCCCCTGCTTAATTGTCCATATTTTTTTACCTGTCTCTCGCGCTTTGATGGTTGGATGACAACAACGTTTGCTGCCTTCTACAAAAGGCAAGGGCAATCGCCTTTATGTTGATGCCGATGCTCGCCGTCAGAGGTACATGCGAGGTGGAATCTAGACGTTGGAATCCGTGTGCTGCACCACAATTGAGCTTCCACATGTTCGCTTTATTGCATGTCTCTACGCTCCTGATGAATGTATCCATGACGAAGGCTTTGTTTCAAGCGAGCAGTGAGGCGTGAGAAGAGAAAAAGTCAATAGACAAATGTGGTTTTTTTTTGACAAGATGATCTCAGGAGCTGCTTGTAGAACAGTCTGTCGTTACGCTGCCGCAGATTATCACTGGTCTTGACAATGCATCATGGCTTGCGTCCTCCTATTCGAGTAGGTTCGAGTCGAAGCTCATGAAGAGTATTCCTGGTTATGACAGAATAATATCGGCGCGGACAGTGCTCTCGAATGAAGGAATGGTTATTGATCACATTTGCATCCTAGTTTGACCCTATATCTCGCTACACGAGTTCTCACCTTAGTCACCAGGAGTGTAATCATCTAAATAAGATAGTCGGAGGGCATAAGACTCTATAGCCTCGAGACCTACGTATAAACAAACCCTCTCCATATACTATGATCATGACACGGAGGCCAGCCACCCTGAGTAAATTCTTTATAATTATTCTACTCTATTTGAGTTCATACCACGCTAATTCTTTCGTGTCATGAAAAATTGTATGACAGATAGAAGCAAGCTTCCCTCACGAGTTTGGCTCCTTTCATCGAGTTAACCACCCTCACCCCCCTTTCTCTCTACCTCTTTCAAATTGCTATTGCTCTCACTGTGCATCTGTCCTACTGACGAGCCCGTGCAAGTCCAGGAGAAGCACCCTATAGCGCACAGAGATCATGCCAATCCCGCTTGAACAACATTCCCAATCAGCTCGCCATACCCGCCGAAAAGCACACCCTTCAAAATCGACTCGCTTTCCTCCGCGGCCCAGTGACCCGCATCTGTTAACCGTTGCTTCCAAACGCGACGCTCCTCCTCGGCCAGTTGCTCCCAGGTGCGGGCATGTTCATGTCCGGACTTGGCAGTATCATCATGCGATGCCGAGTCGGCGGTCGTCTCCTCGATAACGATATCGGGACCGTCGTAGCGGACTATCACAGTCGAGGGAGGTTGAGCGTTTGATCCGGGCGCGACATCGTTGGTTACTTTCTCTTGGTTTGCCTGACGTGCGCGGAGAAGGTCACGAAGAGACCGATGGGGGGCTTTGATTGAGGGAATGTCCGGGGATGACGCTGCGGGATGCTGTTCCATGGCATGATGTCGTGCTTGCAGGAAACTCTGCTGTTCGAACATATACGGACGAGCAATCATGTCGCGCAGACGAGGCGAGAGCCACTCCGTCGCACCGAGGTAAGGCGGCACGCCGCCCCGGATCTCGGTAAAGGCCTGGAGGAAGAAACAAGCGACCGCGATGATGAGCAGGGCCGCGAGCCCGCTGTAGGCGGATTCCCACGCCTCGGACCGACCGGGTCTGGCCAGAACGTACCGCGGGGTGCGGCTTTGCGGTGGGAAGGGGCACAGAGGGATTGTATGCACCACGACAGTGTTGCCCATGCTCACGGAAGCGAGCTTGACGCTCTGCGGTCGCACGTCCGATGTGACAGGATAAGCCGGGGGGATGAACGTTGAAAAACAGATCTTCGTCATGGAGAACGGGTGCACGTCTCGTAGGGTAGTGTAAGGCTGAAGCGTCCCGTATCCTCTCTTAGGACTGTACTCGAGCGTGAGGATTTCGATTGACTGGTCACTACCCGATACCGCGATGATGGATTGTTGCTCTTTCTGCGGGTTTTCGCCGAGATTGCACACATCGAGCCCCAGGCCGATCTTGATCGATTTGCGTAGCTTCCTGCGTCGGACAACTTTTCCGGGAGTGCTGGCGGGAGTAGTGGTGGGTAATGTTAAAAGCATGAGCTCGCATCCCGTACGATTCGGTGCATTCTGAAGCAATAGCAGGGCTGTCGATGAAATAAAGCGTAGAGCTCGGAATTTCGGTCTGATCCTGTCTCTCCCCGATGGTGGAGGGGTCTTGAACACGCAGCGGACGTCGGGAGAAGCATTTGATCGTGTTTCAGACGATATCTCGCATGTAAACACATCAAGACCATTTGTATAAGCCACCTTGAATTTCCCATCCTCTTCTAGAACAACGATATCCACGTCCTCGGCTTCCTCGCCATCGCCTAACCGTATACGACCAATCACATCCGCCTCCCTAGGCGTTGATTTCGTAGCATCAAAGAACACGATTTCGCCAGACGGCGCCAGTCCAGTCGTAATGACGGCAACTCGAGGTTTGCCAGGCCTTTTCCACGGTGATAACCTCAATACTCTCTGATACGTATCGGTCAGTTCGCCCTTGGCGGACTTAGTCCGGAACAGCGATGTGCGGGACAACGGAGTAGTCTTCCCTGCAACAGACGGCGATTTCTCCGTAGCGGTAGCGGTCTGTTCTTCTTCTCTTCCTTTCGCCACGGACTTGCGCAGTGGGTAATCGATCTTGAAAGAGCGTAGATGCTGATTGTTCCCCCGCTGCTGCTCCGCTTGGGAGCTGTTGATACCCGCCAGCGCGATGATGGAGTCATCGTCGGCCTGCGCGACTGCGAGAGAGGTCACCGAGTCTTCATCGCGCGATAACTCAATGTCGACTACCTCTGATATCTCGTTTCGTTTCGATGTGTTGAGAAGGGACTGG